>APFE030474525.1:0-15508 GCA_000404065.3 Pinus taeda
TGTGAGTTGCAGGAACAGAGAGCGGAGGGCTATACAAGACAATATGCAAGAAGAAATGGGAAAGAAAAATAAAAGCTCACTCCAAGAAATTTTGCGGGAAGCCCAATCGCAATTATCTCCAGAAGACTTTCAAAAGTTCACGATATACAGGGAAAAAAGATTGGCTACTATCCCTTTAGAAAATCTGCGATTAACTACTAGAGAGCCAACTCCAAGCATCAGCCTCAGTGGGAATTCAAGCAGTTCCAGATCTAAGTCTAAGTCCGCACAAGAAACATCTGAACATTCTAAAAGATCCGGGAATGACCAAAATAAGAATGAAGAGGCAGCTAAAGACACGACTCAGTCAATGAAAAATCTGCAACAGCAAGTTACTACCTGCCCGTAGAAAGATCCTCCCTCTCTCATAATCAAACCACCACCTGTCATAACTGAGCTAGATAAGGAATGGGAAACCTTCAATGAACTGATCAATCTTGAAGGACAGATCCCAAAAACACCTATGAGCAATACTCAGAATGCAGGAGGAGTAATCTCAACCATAGTCGGTAATGTATCAGAAAAAGAACATGCTCCTATCACTCCATCTTCTGAACTTATGCTTAATATAGAAGAAATTCCTCCTCTGGACATCTTTTATAGTCCTCAACATAAAGCAGTAGTGAGAAGACAAAGAAAGAAAAGGAAATTAGAAAATATGCTGCCTCAAGATGCTAAGCAATTGGACGTCTTATGGAAAGACCCCAAAAACAATCCAACTGAAAATCTCACTAAACTGTCTCAGATCGCGGGAGCGTATGCTTCTGCGACTATTGACAAAGCATCAGAAGTACAAAAATTGTTGAAAGAACAAGAAGATCAAATACAGTTACTACAACAACAATTGCAACAAGCCAATACTAATAATGAGGCACGCAAACAGCTTGAAAAGTTACAGGGAGAGTTCCAGCAAATGCAAATAAGTTATCAAAGAAGTCTGGACGAGAAAGGAAAACAATTGCAAAATTTACAAGAAACACATAAAGATGAGCCCAAGCTTACGGAGTTTATTTCAGAATCTATTGCCTTGAATGAACAAGTACTGCAGCAACAAGAAGTGTTGGGGCAAAAGATATCACAACGGAGTTACTACTGCGAAATGAGTGATAAGATCATTAATCAAGTGGTCGAATTACGAAGCAACTATGATCTGATTGACAAACAGGTGACTGATTATCTGACTTGGCAAGATGAAGATGAAGGAAAAGAGGCATGTGCACCCAGGATAAACGAGAATCATAAAGAGTTTCTCTTTAGCAAGTGGGATGATCAAATCAAAGAAGCAGAAAAGGCGGCAAGTATAGCAGCCACGACAGCGAGTATTCTCATCGACTGTGTAAATGAGAATTTGCACAGATCTAATCTAATCGCAGAAACTATTCCGGGATATTTACCAAACAAATCAAAATTAGAGGAGGGTTGGAAGCAGAAAGCACAAGAAAAGGAAAATGAAATCCAAGTACTAAAAGGATTAAATTGGGAATGTTACTGGACATATTTGGTAAAACCGCATAGTCAGTGGATGACCGTGAAGTGTATCATAAATGCGGCTGAAAAGATGGTGCCAGCACTCATTGATTCTGTTTTCTCAGCACATCTCAAAGCAGAAGTTAGCCAACCAACTCTCCTTAAACAAATGTTGAATACATGCAGCTTTAAAGACCAGAGACAGAAATAGCTTAAGTTGGAATCTTATTTTTGCTTAAAGATTAGATTAGAAAAAGGGCAGTCATTTGAAAACCGCATCCTGATTTTTTGTAAATAAACTATTATTAGATTTAGTTAGTATTATTTAAACCCTTCTCGTGCATTTAGAGAAGGGTACAGAAATTTGTCAAAAACTTATCCTCAGAACATGCACTTTTGCACCCTCACAGGAGGTTTTGATGAATGGAAGGATCGAGATTTATTGATGTTTGCATTTGATATCTGCTACTGATGTTGCACTTCTGTACTCTTAGTAGATATTAGAACAAGGAAAGATAAATCATTGTTGCTTGAAGCTTATGAGTAGGACCAGTCATAAATGGTACTTTTATCTCTTGATCATTTCTGCTTATATTCTTAAAGCAATATACAATTTTTAGTTGTTTATATGTTATACATGAATGTTTGTGTTACCATTTGGCACTTTTGTACGGTGGAGCCATTTATTTATGTTTAATGTGTGAATAACTTATTATGTGATATGCTGTTCACAACTATTTTTCCTAACTTTTTATGCAAAGTAGTTTATCTTAATTGATTTCTATTTTTATAATTGCTGAATAATATTTATTACCAATTATTATTTGAAATCTCTTTAGATCGCATAATAAAAGAATTACATCCCGGGTTAGCATAGATTAGATGTGATGTTTTCATTAGATTACAATAGCATAGAGTTAGAATAAAGTAGCTCAGATATGAACTTTAGATCAGCAACATCCAACTCTACACACACACACCCTTAGATTGGGAAACTAGTCCCATTATCCCCAGTCGGACTCACTATACCAAACAGATAAGGAACTATCAACCAAGGTCCGGACGGGGTGAGTATCCCCCTTGTTGTCGACCCGATTTTCGAGGCTTCAATAGGTATATAAACAATATCGTGAAGGCCTTGAAGCTAAGATCGTCTCTCTAAGAGAAAATATTGAAAAATCAGATAAGAAGAATGAAGAACTACTTCAAGCATTTGAAGAAAAAGAAAGTGGGCTGAAAGATGAGATTCTTAAATTAAATGAGCAAGTGGAAGAAGGAAGAAGGGTTGAAGAAGGTATGAAGAAGCAGTATCTAGAAAATGAAAAGTAATATCAAAGAATGGAGGTTGAGGTAAACATCATAAAAGGTAAATTAGAAGAAAAAGATAAACATTTACGATTTCAAGATAGTGCTAAGATTTTGGATAATATTCTTAGTAGTCAAAGGTCTCCCTCTATCAAATTTGGCATTGGTTTTCATGAAATGGTTGAAGGAGAATATCATTCACAAGTTGAGGCAAGGAATTTAAAGGGTAACAATATAAAACATAAAATGCTCAACAAAGAGATAAGAAGTCAACCTGATAAAAAAAAAGGAAAGTGAATCTTCAAAGAAAAACATTTAATCCTATTGTTAATCAATTCTATCCTCTTACCAATAATGTTGAATTTTTTAAGTCATAATTATGAACATGTTGCAGCAATTGCATAAGTAGATTGTTTCAACCACAAGCAAATAACCGCTTCACAGAAAGATCATCAACTTCCAGGCACTCAGGCTTCTTTAAAGGATATTGTTTTTCCTGCAATATATATGGTCAGAAAGCTATTGATTGCAATAGAAGGAATATGAAATAGAAATATTATGATTCCTTTGCTCACATAAGATGTTATTCTTGTAAAAATTATGAGGTTACAAAGTTGAAGTCCGATCTGGAATTTCTTAAGCGATGCAGGGATTCCTCGGTTATTCAATTTAACTGTTGGAATGGTCTGTTGTCCCTATTTATTGCATCGCTCAGATTGGATCTTCAACTTGTCTTGACGATGAACCACACTGGTTGGTTCGAAACGCGTCGACAAATGATTTTGTATGTGATTTTGCCAAAATTATTCTCTAAACAAGATTATGGATCACAGAAGCCTAAATTCCTTAATAATTTCCCTGCACGGAGAAGCCGCTGCAAAGAATGTTCATCGTTTTGAGCGGGCACGCATGCAAGTTACAAAGTTGAAGTCCGATCTGGAATTTCTTAAGCGATGCAGGAATTCCTCAGTTATTCAATTTAACTGTTGGAATGGCCTACTGTCCCTATTTATTGCATCGCTCAGATTGGATCTTCAACTTGTCCTGACGATGAACCACACTGGATGGTTCGAAACGCGTCGACAAATGATTTTGTATGTGATTTTGCCGAAATTATTCTCTAAACAAGATTATGGATCACAGAAGCCTAAATTCCTTATTAATTTCCCTGCACGGAGAAGCCGTTGCAAAGAATGTTCATCGTTTCGAGCGGGCACGCATGCAGGTTACAAAGTTGAAGTCCGATCTCGCATTTCTTAAGCGATGCAGGGATTCCTCAGTTATTCAATTTAACTGTTGGAATGGCCTGCTGTCCCTATTTATTGCATCACTTAGATTGGATCTTCAACTTGTCCTGACGATGAACCACACTGGTTGGTTCGAAACGCGTCGACAAATGATTTTGTATGTGATTTTTCCGAAATTATTCTCTAAACAAGATTATGGATCACAGAAGCCTAAATTCCTTAATAATTTCCCTGCACGGAGAAGCCGCTGCAAAGAATATTCATCGTTTCGAGCGGGCACGCATGCAGGTTACAAAGTTGAAGTCCGATCTGGCATTTCTTAAGCGATGCATGGATTCCTAAGTTATTCAATTTAACTGTTGGAATGGCTTGTTGTCCCTATTTATTGCATCGCTCAGATTGGATCTTCAACTTGTCCTGACGATGAACCACACTGGTTGGTTCGAAACGCGTCGACAAATGATTTTGTATGTGATTTTGCCGAAATTATTCTCTAAACAAGATTGTGGATCACAGAAGCCTAAATTCCTTAATAATTTCTCTGCACGAAGAAGCCGCTGCAAAGAATGTTCATCGTTTCGAGCGGGCATGCATGCAGGTTACAAAGTTGAAGTCCGATCTGGAATTTCTTAAGCGATGCAGGGATTCCTCAGTTATTCAATTTAATTGTTGGAATGGCCTGCTGTCCCTATTTATTGCATCGCTCAGATTGGATCTTCAACTTGTCCTGACGATGAACCACACTGGTTGGTTCGAAACAAGTCGACACATGATTTTGTATGTGATTTTGCCGAAATTATTCTCTAAACAAGATTATGGATCACAGAAGCCTAAATTCCTTATTAATTTCCCTGCACGGAGAAGCCGCTGCAAAGAATGTTCATCGTTTCGAACGGGCACGCATGTAGGTTACAAAGTTGAAGTCTGATCTGGTATTTCTTAAGCGATGCAGGGATTCCTCAGTTATTCAATTTAACTGTTGGAATGGCCTGCTGTCCCTATTTATTGCATTGCTCAGATTGGATCTTCAACTTGTCCTGACGATGAACCACACTGGTTGGTTCGAAACGCGTCGACAAATGATTTTGTATGTGATTTTGCCGAAATTATTCTCTAAACAAGATTATGGATCACAGAAGCCTAAATTCCTTATTAATTTCCCTGCACGGAGAAGCCACTGCAAAGAATGTTCATCGTTTCGAGCGGGCACGCATGCAGGTTACAAAGTTGAAGTCCGATCTGGCATTTCTTAAGCGATGCAGGGATTCCTCAGTTATTCAATTTATCTGTTGGATTGGCCTACTGTCCCTATTTATTGCATCGCTCAGATTGGATCTTCAACTTGTCCTGACGATGAACCACACTGGTTGGTTCGAAACGCATCGACAAATGATTTTGTATGTGATTTTGCCAAAATTATTCTCTAAACAAGATTATGGATCACATAAGCCTAAATTCCTTAATAATTTCCCTGCACGGAGAAGCCGCTGCAAAGAATGTTCATCGTTTCGAGCGGGCACGCATGCAGGTTACAAAGTTGAAGTCCGATCTGGCATTTCTTAAGCGATGCAGGGATTCCTCAGTTATTCAATTTAACTGTTGGAATGGCCTGCTGTCCCTATTTATTGCATCGCTCAGATTGGATCTTCAACTTGTCCTGACGATGAACCACACTGGTTGGTTCGAAACGGTTCGACAAATGATTTTGTATGTGATTTTGCCGAAATTATTCTCTAAACAAGATTATGGATCACAGAAGCCTAAATTCCCTAATAATTTCCTTGCACGGAGAAGCCACTGCAAAGAATGTTCATCGTTTCGAGCGGGCACGCATGCAGGTTACAAAGTTGAAGTTTGATCTGGCATTTCTTAAGCGATGTAGGGATTCCTCAGTTATTCAATTTAACTGTTGGAATGGCATGCTGTCCCTATTTATTGCATCGCTCAGATTGGATCTTCAACTTGTCCTGACGATGAACCACACTGGTTGGTTCGAAACGCGTCGACAAATGATTTTGTATGTGATTTTGCCGAAATTATTCTCTAAACAAGATTATGGATCACAGAAGCCTAAATTCCTTAATTATGAGCATGTATCAAGAAAATGCAAGAACAAATCTATGGATCATCTCAGACAACATGGCAAGAAACCAGATAAGAATATTGATGTCGTAAGACCTTAAAAAGACGAGTCAACCAACATTTTTCATAATAAGCCAAAAGAAGAAGAACATATAAGGTGTGGTCTTCCTCTCTGCTCATTTGAAGAAGAAGATGAATGGTACATAGACAACGGATGCTCTCATCACATGATTGAAGATAAGAGTAAGATGGAGTCTTTCAAGAAAAACCAATATGGTAATGTTATTCTGGGTAATAATGCTCCAACAAAAGTTTTGGGAAAAGGTAGAGCCATAATTAATAAACATAGAGGAGCAACTGATACTTTATTAGTTCAAGGGCTAAAGAAGAATATTCTAAGTGTAGGTAAAATGGAAGATAAAGGAAATATAATTGTGTTTACATCAACCAAGTGCGAGGTTATGGATGAAGAAACTTGAAAAGTCATAGCAAGAGGATATAGAAACCTAAAAAAATATATATGCTTGAAGAACTAAATTATCATAGATATGAGGATGATTCAAACTCAAAGTAAAAGAAGACGTTGCCCATTACAGTCCATTATTCTTAAAAATACTTCTCATAGTGACTAGAGAAGTGATGTGAGGTACATGACCTCATAAGAATAGAATATGATTATGAGGGCCTCAGGATTAGTGATGTGTAATCTCTTGGGGAGCCAAAGTTGTGAAGTTTCAGTATTTTAGTTTCTACACGGGGATCCTTTGAAGAAAAATTGCATATATACGTGAGTTCTAATCTGAACAATCGCGTATGTTTTGCTATGATGAAGAAAAAGTGGGATAGACTAAGGAAAAGGCTCTAATATGCTTAAGACAATTATTAATCGGCTTTCTTGTTCTGACTTTGGTTGGTTACAGTCAGTCGATGATACCTAGAAATGGTATTGGATTATAATGGTTTATTAGTTGATGCAATATGACATGGCTTTATTGATTGATGAAGTTTCTTTGATGACCTTACTGATGGATGACTTGATGTGATCAAACTTGAAAGTAAACAGTGGACACAGGTTTAGGGGGAGCATTGGTTATGCTTCTAATAATGAATTGTTGGAATTATGTTTTCTTTAAAACTCCTTGGTACATAATGATGCTTATCAATGGAGATGTTGCTTATGTTACTGAAGTTCTTGAATGATGATGCATGAGTTGCTAATTATGGGTGATGCTCATCAAATGTAGGATGATAGATAAATGTCTATTGACAATACATGTATGATATGTTAGGGATTGTTGTGGAAAGAACATGTAGACCTTGTTATGATTATTTGATGATGATAGAATATTATTTTGATGATGCATATGGAGCATATGTTATGTTGCTTATATGTTGATATTCATAAGTTCAAGGAGATAAACAAAGCTTGATTATACAACCTCATTTTTTATTATGATAAGTGTCACTCATTACTTTTATGTTGTTGTCATTATGCCTTCAAAGATACATAAGTTGCATATGGTGTAGTTATGGATGATGATTCCTATAGTGATTAGATCTCACATATGCTGCATAAGGTATATTTTTTGAGGATTGTTGCTCTTAATGGTATCAAGGAGATGGGTTACTAACAAATTTTGATAAATGATGGTGAACTCATGGTTTGTTATTGATGACTTTTCTCATTGATGAGAAGCTATATACATACTACTATCTCTATATCATGGGATATCATTGATGGGTGAATTACATATAAGAATCTTATGGATGATTACTTAAGTAGCATATTGATGAAGTGGTGTTGGTGTGATAGTTTTTCTTGCATGAAGAAAATGGGCCAAGAGAATGATTTTACTACGGGTTTCATGAAGACATCTACTAAATGATACTTGGAGACATGGAATATTCTTGGTTGATGCATGAAAAGGTATTCTTTGATGAAAATGGATTGAGGATTTTCCTACTAAAGGAGAGAACAAGTTGGCATTGATGAGGTCAAGGGGATGAGTTTATCGCAGATCTCTATGGAAAATATTATGCTACATACT
Source organism: Pinus taeda (assembly GCA_000404065.3). NCBI lineage: Eukaryota > Viridiplantae > Streptophyta > Pinopsida > Pinales > Pinaceae > Pinus > Pinus taeda. The sequence goes on from APFE030474525.1 coordinate 8,189, forward strand.
TGGTCACAGGTTGATGATATTAAAGCTACATTGTCTTATCTTGCAAATTGAAGATGAAAATGTGCATGTTGTTGCTGGCAGATGCTTATGGTGTAGATTCTATATGGTGTATGATAGTTTTTGATGACTATCATGGTCTCTTTGAGGTCTCTTTGGTCACGGTTATAAATGTCATATATGTCTCTTTATGTAAAGGTCATGTAAATATTTATGATGTAATCATTGTGAAATTCAGTCATGTATGGACTATTGTGGTCAAGTCTAATGTTAGGATATTCAGATACATAAGAAATAGTTAAGTATAACTTGGTCTAGTGTAGAGTTAGGTAAAGTGTGTTTCTTTACTATGTACTTTTGTAACTTACAATCCGATGGCCACGATATGTAGTGATCCAATGGTTCATTCTCTCCTCGGTATTACCGACACTTGATACGTGGCTTAACACCCGATTGATCAATGATATCTATCTAAAGAGCATGGAGGGTCATTTGTAGTGTAACCATTCATGAGAGAAGCTTATGTAAATTTTCATTCTTTTATTAATAAATTGCCTGAAGTGGTTACGTTAGCTCAGGCCGTGGATTGTTTACCTCTTTGAGGATTTTAACCACGTCAACAATATTGGTGTATTGATCTGTGATCTGTTTGTGAATGGTGTCCTTTGGTGTTCTATCTGAGGAAATTACCCTGTAAATTCCTACATGGTATCAAAGCGAAGTTGAGGGCCACATCCATTGGTGATCCAAATCTGAAGCCGATAGAACTACATCCAACTGTCGTTTCCTAGATCTATTGTTTCTGACTGCTTTTGGGCTGAGAAGACTGCTCTATTGTGTTAGGAGGATCTGTTCCAGTGAGGAACCCCTTTCGTTTCATGCGAAAAGGTTTCTGGTAGCCGTAGCTACGTCATTTTTAAGATCTGGAGGTATATAGTGTTAATTTGCAGTTTCTAGTTATTTTCTCTCAGTTTATTTTGGTTTATTTATCTCTTTGTTTTTTATTACCAGATCTACACCTTTCATTTCTGCGTATGCTCTTTGCCCCGCGACTCTGTGCGATCTGGGAAAATTAGAAAGAAAAAAGAAGTTTTTTTTTTCTCATGTGTATGCTCTTTTATGCTATGCCTTAGTGTGATCTCGAAAAATCAGAAACATTGAAGAAAATTGTTAGTTTCCAGGTAAAGTTAACTTCAAACCATAAGGTTTTTTTTTTTTTTTTTGTATGTCCGTTTTGGGTTTTGTGGTTTTTGTTTTATAGGAAAAAAAAGATCTTGTTCAAGTAAGCACACACCCCAAAGCTTCTACGACTAAAAAAAATAAAAAAAAAAAACTAAACCCCCTTCCTCTTTTCCAAAAATTACTAACCTTTTAAACTAGCTCTCTTGGTCCAAAGTTATTTTATGAGAATAGAGGTCTTGAGTTCAAGTCTTTCTTTTTGTTGAGTTACTTTTTTCTAAAGTCTCTTTATCTTTTGTTGAGTGAGTCACTTATAATTCTAAAGTCTCTTTATCTTTTATTTAAGTTACAATTTAGTGGGTAGCTCATAAAGTACCATTATAAAAGTGACTTTCACTTATTTATAAAATTGAGTCATATAATTTTTTTTTAGAAGTTAGCTAATTAGATTAAGTTTGGAAAGGTAGCAGATTTTTTTTAAATATAACATAATCATTCATTTCCGCACATTCCCGCACTTCGTCGGCATCTTCAACAACTTTTCTTCAAAAAGCCATAACTTCTTCATCTAGAAGCAGTTTTTAGAGCCGTTTTTTTTAATCAGCCTAATTTTTCGAGATCTTTCCATTGGAACACTTAGTTTCAGAATCTATAGCTTCAGTTTTTGTTGAAATGGAAATTCCATGCCAAGTTATTCTTGACAGCACCAACTACTTCGAATGGTGATCCTACATTGTGGATTTACTTAGAAGTAAAGGTCTTTACAGAATAGCCTCAGGACAAGAAACCAAACCAAAAGTTGAAGATAAGCCAACGAAATGGGAAAATATGCAAGATCAAGCACGTGGGTTGATAGGGACGTCTATTTCTCCAGACCTTAGATTCCATATCGCAAAACTTGATTCTTTTGGGAGTTTAAGTAGCCTTAAATATTTTGATCCCTCCTCTTGTTATAATTTAAGAATCTCAAGCAAAACATTTGGAAATATAATAACACTCGAGCATATATATCTTTCCATTTGTAAAACAGTTGAAGTATGGCCCTTGCAACTGGGGCACCAAAGGTCCCTAAAAGTACTGAAGTTGAGGGGCACAAATTTAAAGAAAGAATTGCCAAGTGTTATTGAACTCCCCAGTGGATTAGAAGTTTTGTGGATAGGAAACCCTTTGTTGGACATGGCAATGCCTTTGCCGGGTTACTTAAGGAAGTTGAAGGAATTGCGTGTCGAGTATTACAGGGAGTTGAAGTGTTTGCCGGTTTCACTTGAACTGCCGAGTTAGTTGAGTTGGTTGAAAGTGGTTGGTTGCCTCATAATCCACACATCAGAGCTATTCTATGATAACGTTTTATACCCCAACCTTGAGAAATTAATCTTAGAGGAGTGTATTCATCTAGTGGAGATTGGAACATTACCCAAGACACTCACAGAGGTGTACTTGTTCAGGTGTGATAATTTGAGAAGTATAGAAGGCCTTCGTGGTCTTCCAAGGCTTCGAGAGGTATCCATAAAATCTAGTTACGAACTTCAGGTGCCGCTGAGTGTAGTAGAGGCGCTGAAGCAGAACCGTGTGACACCAACAGTGTGATAGTAAGAGCATATACAACTTGAGTGGCCTAATGGTTAAGAACATGTGTTTCCTCCTAAGAGGTCACAGGTTCAAAACTAAAGGGGGGGTAGAGTATGTATGCCTTCGTAGACTTAGTAGTCAAATCGCCGCGCGGAGGTGGGTCCCTTGTCCCACAAACAAGGAGGTCTCATACACCAATTTGGTGTCTGGCTTGGCTGTGACCTTAAAAATGGATATTATTATTATTATTATTAAGAGAAATTAAAATTTTCGATTTGCAATTTAAGTAAAATGGAGTAAAATATTATACAATGAATATGCTTTTCATATATCTTTTAAATTATATTTAAAAGATATTTTCATAAAAACAACTTACGATTGTTTTTTCATTAAATATGAAAATTAGTTATGTATCTTTTTTCTTTAAATATTAAGATTATAACATCAATAGATTGCAAATGAGACAAGTATTTTTTCCCATTAAAGTAATTTGTTTACTGAAATTAATTGAAATAATATTTTTTTTTTTAAGTTGAATGAATTTGTTTAGTTTTAAAAAAACTTGTTTTTTAATATTTGTAAAATTTACTGAAATTAATGTAAATCAACAGAAATAAATAATATATAATATATAATACATTTTTAGTTATAAATAATTATAATATATATTTAATTTTGTCAAATATTATCATTTAATTTTTATTTATTTATCCTAATTTTTATATTATATTCTTAAAAAAAATTACAAATATATAAAAAGTTAAAATATTTTATAATAATATATAAATTTATATAAACATATACTTAATTTTGATAAATATTACTTTTTGTGTTTTTGCTATATTTAATTCATTTTTATTATCGCTTAATCTTTTTTATTACAAATCCATGAAAAAAGTTTACCCAAAAATAAAATTCATCGTTTAATTGACATAAATATATATAAACATATATGTTTGTGGTTTGTAACCATGTTTGTTGTTCGTGACAATGTTTGTGGTTCGTAACAAAAATGTATTATGGGTTTGAATTGTATTAATAATAATTCTATTGAATGTTAACATACTAAAAACCATATTAACATAAGAAAGAAAATTTATAGTTAAATTAGCATCTATATTAACACAAGAAGGAAAATTCATGGCTAAATTAGAGATGCTAGAGAAGACTTGTCTTTCAATTTGGGTTGTATAATTTGAATGTGCTCGAGCATAATTCTTCCTTTGTCTTGAGGATCACATGGTTTGAAACGTCGACCAAATCTCAATGATGTGATTATTCTGAAAGACAATCTCATTAGCATAAGTCTTCTTTGGGGAGGTCATGAGCCTCTTGCTTACCTACTTTGCTTATGTATTTCATTTTTTCATTGTCTTTGTGCAAACATTGGTGTCAAAGGAATTGGACTTGGAAGGCTAATATGGAGTAGGTTATCCCCTTTCTATTTGACTTATGTAGGGACCTTCCCTATGACATCATTATTTTAAGGCAACAAGTTCAAGATATAGGAACCATCTGATATTTAACAAAATATGAAGTGATACAGTTTAAGATACGACATTGAAAAATAAGCAATTAGACAATCCATTTGATACTAGTCAATCGTTAACCACATCCTTTATGAAGTTGCATATTAATTAAAAGTACATCAATATTGAAAACACCTAAATTTAAGATACTTGATTGGTCCAATCTTTTATTTCTTTCTAATCCCCCTTTACCCCAAAATTTACTCTTGATTTAGTTTACTTGGTTTTAAAATGACACTTACTTCATTATGCGAATTGGTATGATCACCTTATCTTAATTACATCTCAATGATTTGTTTTTATGCCAAGGGTGCAAATTCAATCATGCCCTTTAAGAACTTCCCCTTGAAGTTCCAAGGGTGTCACACCAATCTGTTCTTTCTTGATGCCAAGGGTTCCAAGTCGGTCATTCCCTTCAAGAACTTCCCTTTGGAGTTCCAAGGGTTCCATGTCACTTGGCCTTTAAACATCCAATGACTATGAGGGGAAGAACTAGGTGTAACAACAGAGACTTCTATCTTCTCCTATGTTTCTATCTATAGTGAGATTAATGGTGTTGGGGATTGAAGAATTCGCTTTTATGTGCACCCCTTGTAAAATCCCCATGAGCGACCCAATCTGGCGCCTACCGCCACGACATCCTGATCTCTAAGGCGAAGGTACCCCAATACTTCTAGCCCAAGTCGTAGCAGGAGTACTAGCATGTGGAATCAGTCACATTATCCCACCCCTTCCGTAAGGGTCCATCTATCTATATAGACATGTCACCCATTGATCCGAACTTATGCATAAACAAAACAAAATACAAATATAAACATAAACATGGAGATGCAACAAAAATAAATCTTCATTTCATTAATATCAAAGAACTAAAAGATGATTACATACAGAATGGAAATAAACTAGCTCGGGCGATGGTAGCTTATCTCTGAGATGAGATGTAGCGGATACATTCCTATGAATTATGTTACAATGAGGCTCAAGGGTCTTTTTATTATTGAATTGTTTGACTCAGGTGCCTCTCATAACCTGATGCAAAAATCAGTCATGGAAAGGTTGAATCTAGATATTACTAGGCCATATAAGGACCTATTTTCATTTGACTCTAGCCAAGTTAAGTGTCTAGGCTTGATAAAAGACTTGTGTGTATCCCTGGTCCAATACCCAAACAAAACAATCTTAATGGATGTTGTTGTTGCTGATATTCCACCCAAATATGGAATGTTATTATCAAGATCATGGGGGGCTAAAATTCAAGGATCCCTTCAATTAGATATGTCATATGCCACAATCACAGTCTTTGGTCAACCCAAGAGACTATATAGAGAGTCACTCATGAAATACATGGTCAGCAACTGAAGAAAAGCCTCAAAACTTCCCCATATATGCTGTCCATTCTGACATAGACTCATATATCCTTTTTAATGACAATACAGGTCACACAAATAATGACGAAACCCAGATAATCAAACCAGATCAGCATATCAATGAAGGAACCCCTGACATAGAAACATTGCTTGAGTCAAAAGATGGAAATGTTCAAAAAGACAAATCATATGATGATGAAAACAAGACACTCAAACAAGATCAGGACTTTAATGAACAAACTGCTGCTCTAGAAACAAAGCTGATCCCCTCAAGTGAGAAGACTGTTTTAAAAGTCAAACTAGATAAAGAACCAAAACTTCAACTCACAATTCCAGACCATAGAGAAATTATTCAGTCTCCCCTAGAACAAGATATCTTATGGTTCCTAGAATTTGATGGATCAGACAACAAATTAGGGGCAGGAGCTGAAGTTTGGATACACAATAAACAAAACAGCCATGTAGAGGGCCGAGCCTATAGACTGAACTTCAGGTGCACTAACAACATGGCTGAGTATGAAGCTCTCTTACTAGGCCTCAAGTTAGTAACATCCCTACAAGCCATAAAAGTTTCAATCCTGGGAGACTCAGACCTAGTTATCCAACAGGTAAAAGGCAATTTTGTCACCAATGACAAAAGACTGAGGTCTTATAGGTCTGCTGCTACTGAGTTACTAAAGTCCTTCACTGAATTTCAAATTGTCAAAATTCCTAGAGCCCAAAATCTTCATGCTCATAGCTTGGCCACATTTGCAAGTACCTGTAAGCTGCCTTTTGAGCCCCGTCACTGTTTTACAGCCGAGATAAAACACAGACCAATTGTCCCAAATAATGTCAAGGACTGGCAGGTGTTTGATGATGATACACAAATAAACAATTTCTTGACTTTACAGGAAGAGTTTTCAGGTATAAACATTGACACTGAGACAGCAAGTCAATCACAAAGACTTGAGATAGCAAGTCAATCACAAATACTTGAAACATCAAGTCAATCACAAATACAGGGTGAACAGAATAACCAAGCAATATCACCCAAAATAGCTAATCAAATACTACATCCTACAATCTTCAACAAACACAACATACAAGAAATCCAACAAATTAAATGTGAGGAGATAGCTGATTATGAAACTGAAGTGATACAATTAAAGGACAATTTTCTTCCAACAAGCTTAGCTCCTTTAGAAGACATTTTTGACTCCAATGATGTTCCCAACAAACCAAAATTGCAGCCCCTCAACACTGCCATAGAAGAATATAACATTGGGACTGTTAGACAACCTAAAGTCATAAAACTATCTGCTGCATTGCCTCCCAACCAAAAGCCTAAATACATTGACCTTTTTAAAAAGTTTCAGGATGTTTTTGCATGGAGTTATGAGGATCTAAAATCCTATGACACCTCTGTAATACAACACACTATCCCACTCAAACCAGATCAAAATCCCTTTAAACAAAAATTGAGGAGAATCAATCCTATGCTCCTCCCAGCAATGGAACAAGAGGTACAAAAAATGTTTAAAGCAGGCATTATAGCACCAACCAGATTCTCTGATTGGATTTCAAACTTAGTCCCCACAAGAAAGAAGACTAGTGAAATAAGGCTCTGCGTTGATCTAAGGAACTTGAATCAAGTATCCTTGAAAGATAATTACCCCTTACCCAAGATGGATCACATC
>APFE030474536.1:0-22946 GCA_000404065.3 Pinus taeda
TCAAAAGGGCCAAAAACACCATGAAAATCACCTTTCTGCCACCTTTTGCACCAGCAGGAAGTACTTCTGGGAGAATGACATTTTGAAGGGGCAAATGAGCTCCAAATTGGAAAATTCCACTTGGGCTGGATAGCAGACATCCAGGGCTTTCCAACCAGCTATTGTGAGCTCGATTTTGATGTCGGGAAGTGCCCCAAAAACAGGCTGAAAGGCGCGCGGCGCATAGAGATTTTTGGTCAAATTTTCTCTTTCCAGCGCAGAATTTCGGCCAGTTATGACCATTTTCACCTCTTGATGTGATTTTTGCCCCAGCTTGATGTAATTTGATGTATATGATGTAACTTTGGCACTTATTTACCTATTCTAGATGATCCATTGAAAAAAATAGTAAAAATTTAATGAATGGATCAGTTTCCCTTCTTTTAGAGGCAAGTTGTTTTGGATGCCTAGATTTTAGTTCCATGATTAGAATCAGTTCAAACAGCTCCTAGGATGATGAGCTCGATCCCTAGAGACAAGGGAATGGGTTGGCTTGCCTATATTATGTATTTTCTAAGTCATTTTCAGGGTTGGACTTTTGGGAAAAGCCTAGACTATATTGTACATTGTATCTCTGCAATTTTGGCAAAGGAAAGACCAGGGTTTTGCAGCACTGTTTGGGATTCATGTGGCTTTATGTGTTGATGGCGTGCTTCTTTCAGTATCTGTAAGTTGTTATGTGTATCATTTTCCTTCTCTCATCTTCTGCAATTGGACAAATGAAGTGTTAAGGTAGAACCCATAATTTGATATGCTCTGCCTTTAAGTTTGTTTGATTTTCCATGTTTTCATCTGTTTAAGGAGAATCCTTGAAAGCTTCTTGCTCTCCTTAGCTCCTCGCCAGTCTGATCTATCCATCTCTTTCACTTTTAAAGCATCAAGACAATCGCCTTCCTTGCCCAATCGGACCTCTGCAAAAACTGTGTCTCATCCCCGCACCCAAAATTGTCTTTCCCTTAGATTTAACAAAAAACCCAAAAATTCAACTTCAAACTCCTTGTACTTCATACCTAGCCTAAAATTAATTTAGTCATCTCGAGCCTCATCGATTACCTTTTGCCGAGATTGACCCGGAGAGAGCCCTCTCCTGTCCTTGTAGGGCTAGCTACGAGGCTGAGCGTGGTTTGATGTAGCCTTGAGTTTTACCTTATTTCAGCCTAAGGTAGATTTGAGCGCTAACACGACTATCAATAAGAAACCATAACTTGGGAAGATGGCCTAGCAAGGGATCACACTAAGATACTTGTATCCACTTCAAAGAGTGAACAACAAACTTGCATTAAATACCTAAAAGTCCACCCTTGATTCCCCACATGCATAGCCCGACGAACCTTAGGTGCAGAAAATGGTGTACATTGCCTATGTGCGGGGGTTGATGGGGGATGTGAACCAGGAGGTTGGAGGATTCAAGGGTTTGATATAAGGAATTGGAGCATACTTCGCAAGGTCAAAGAGTAGCAAGAACTCTTCGAGCCGCAGGAGTCTGAGAACGTCTCTTTACGGTTGAGTAAGATGCCCTAGAGGTAGTGGCATAGGTTGAGGGATCGCAAATGTAGAGAAGGGTGTGTATTCTTGGGTGCAGGTTGAATGGGGGTGTGAGCCTCTAGGTTGGAGGTTCCTACGGTTTGGCACCTTAGTATGTTAATGGTACCAGATTTGTACGCGGATTTGGCTGAGTTATTACCCAATGGTGTCGAAGCCCCAACTTGGGGATGACCCATTGTTGAAAGAAAAAGAACAATGTGGACACTTGGAATGCTTCCAAACCCTAGCTAGGGTATCCACCATCAACAACAAACCATAACTAGAAAACGTGGTCTAGCAAGGCATCACACTAAGCCACTTGTAGCCACGTCAAAGGGTGCACACCAAACTAGCATGAATACCACCAGGTCCATCATTAATTTCTCACTTATATCATCCATGTCCTCTAGGAGATTTTCTAAGTTTACATTATAAAAGCTCTTCCAGCATAGTGATCCAAGGATCCGCGCGAATAATCCAGGGCCTAATGGGGGCTAAGATGTATTCTAGGTGTTTAGGGCAATTCATGCAAGCTATTTTGTGTCCAATGTGAAATAAGGAACCTCAATTAGTACAAGAAGTTATCTTTTAGTGAATAAGAGCTACAAAGGGAAGGCCCGTATGTCTAAATACGGTTATATAACTTCGTTACAAGTAGACTTGATTAGAGGAGTAAAACAATCGAAACGTTTGCCAAATTTTCTGAATTTTCTTTAATTTCTTGAATCATGTGCCTAATCTACAAGATAAGGTAATGAATTCAAGCGTTGACTTTCCAACTTGTACACATGTAAAGAGATAAATCCTCCAGTGATGCTCTCTACATTAATGGGCTTGAAGTGTTAGACAATTCACATGATGAGGATTCTTGTTGTTTAGGCTGAACATATAGTGCACAGATGCTCTTACTCAACACATATGCTCCAATGCGATATAATATTTACTTGGTGAAATATCCTTTAGGCCAAAATTCCATATTTGATTCCCCACAAGAATATTAATGTTTTGTATGTGTTGGCAATTTCTTATTTTATTTACCAAGGAATTCTTAAGGTGGATGTTGTTGAATTGGCTGCTCTGCCTAACATATGATCCTAATGGAGATATGCTAATTGTTGCCACCTTATTACTTTTTGGAGAAATATTGGCAAAGCTTGACGCAGGGATGCAACGATCCTTGGATGTCATTTATTAGACACCCTTAGTTTAAGGCTATGGACCACATTATTGGACTCTCCAAGAGATCAAGAGATCAATCCTCAAGTGTTGGACTCTCCAAGAGTTCAAGAGATCAATCCTCAAGTGTTGGACTCTCCAAGCATGGATTCCAAATGTCAAGCACTTCCCATAGAAAGGATCCTTGTTGTTTGATTCAAGTATCCAATCGTCCAATCATTTTACTCAACAAATTCTACTCACTATTATATTAAATTAGCATTTGTACCCAACATTAGAAACTTCTTAATTTCCATGGGAATATACTCTAAGAGTCAGATCTACATGTATATAATGTGTGGACATCAGGGTACTTTCATTAGACAACAAATGAAGTTACAAGTACATACCAACTAGCTTATCAAAAGTTGGCACAACATGTCCATTAAGCTTGAAAAGTACTAGGACACTTGGAATGCTTCTAAATCCTAGGTAGGATATCTACCATCAACAACAAACAATAACTAGCAAACATGGTATAGGAAGGCATCTAACTAAGCCACTTGTAGCCACTTCAAAGGGTGGCCAACAAACTAGCATGAATACCACCAAGCCGACCATTAATTTCTCACTTATCTCTTCGCCACATATCCTAGTTCCTTGTCACCCAAATATATCAAACCCCAGTAGATCATGTCTTCTCTAGATTTTGGTTGTCACAAACCCTAGCTCCTTCAACCTTCACATCAATACAATTATAATGACTATAATATAGTCTCATTAATGAGCCAAATTATTTGTTGACTCCTATATTCAATTTACAATGATGGGCACAAGATGCTAAATTAACATATATGAGCAACAGCATAAACTACTCTAATCTCTATGTGAATATATGATAAAAATTAGATCCTCAACTACAGAAATTGTTGATAGCAATGTACTTCATTTCTACAAACAATAAAGTTAGAGGAACAGGCCAATGAGCCTATGACAAGTTGGTACATGTCGTTCATGCTTGTCATAGGATAGGACACTTCAAATGTTTCCAAAAACTAGCTAGGGCATCCACCATCAACAAGAAACCATAACTAGTGAAGATGGCCTAGCAAGGCATCACGCTAAGATACTTTTAGCCGCTTCAAAGATTGAACAACAAATTCGCATGAATACCTACAAGTCCACCCTTTATTCCCCACATGCATAACCCGACAAACCTTAGGTGCAGAAAAGGGCGTACATTGCCTATGTACAGGTTGATGGGGGATGTGAACCAGGAGGTTGGAGGATTGAAGGGTTTGATATAATGACTTGGAGCATACTTGGCAAGGTCAAAGAGCAGCAACAACTCTTCGAGCCGCAGGATTCTGAGAACGTCTCTTTCCGGTTGAGTAAGATGCCCTGGAGGTAGTGGCATAGGTTGAGGGATCACTAGTGCAGAGAAGGGTGTGCATTCTTGGGTGTAGGTTGATTGGGGGTGTAATCCTATAGATTGGAGGCTCCTACGGTTTGGCACCTTAGTTTGTTAATGGTACTAGATGTGTACGCGGATTTTGGCTGAGTTATTACCCAATGGTGTCGAAACCCCAACACAGAGATGACCCATTGTTGAAAGAAAAAAAACAATGTGGACACCTGGAATGCTTCAAAACCCTAGCTAGGGTATCCACCATTAACAACAAACCATAACTAGAAAACGTGGTCTAGCGAGGCATCACGTTAAGCCACTTGTAGCCATTTCAAAGGCTGCACACCAAACTAGCATGAATACCACCATGTCCATCATTAATTTCTCACTTATATAATCCAAGTCCTCTAGGAGATTTTCTAAGTTTACATTATAAAATCTCTTCCAGCAGAGTGATCCAAGGATCCACGTGAATAATCCAGGGCCTTATTGGGGGCTAAGATGCATTCTAGGTGTTTAGGGCAAGTCATGCAAGCTAGTTTGTGTCCAATGTGAAATAAGGAACCTCGATTAGTGCAAGAAGTTATCTTTTAGTGAAGCAGAGCTACAAAGGGGAGGCCCGTATGTCTAAATACAGTTACAAATCTTTGTTACAAGTAGATTAGATTAGAGGAGTAAAACAATCGAAATGTTTGCCAAATTTTCTGAATTTTCTTTAATTTCTTGAATCATGTGCCTAATCTACAAAATAAGGTATCAAATTCAAGCATTCACTTTCCATCTTGTACACATGTAAAGAGATAAATCCTCCAGTGATGCTCTCTTTAATGGGCTTGGAGTGTTAGAGAATTCACATGATGAGCATTCTTCTTGTCCAAGCTGAACATGTAGTGCACAGATGCTCTTACTCAACAGAGAGACAGAGTGCAGTTGAGGGGCATTGAGTACAGAGAGACAGAGAAGCAGAGATAGTGCCGGGATAGCAGTAGAGCAGCCAAAGAGAGACGCAGGAGCAACCAGTGCTCACGCAGGGCGATGTAGACGCAGCTAAGTGCTGCGCAGAGCACCAGAGGGGCCAGCGTAGCTAACGTAGAAGCTCAGAGAGTTGACGCAGGGACTCATGGGACTGATGCAAGGCCGACGCTGGGCTAGGAGAGGCTGACGCAGTCCAGATTGGGCAAATGTTGGGGTTTTAGGGGCAAATTGGTGCTGAGTAGCTGCCGGAAGGATTATCCGGGGTTTCAGCCAGTAGATTTGTCTGAAACAGAGAGGTATTACTGCTAAGGAAATTCTCTGTTGGGTAGGCCAGTTTCGGCTTCCAGATTGTACTTTGATATTACTTAATAAGAAAACCCTCAGATAGCTGCATTGGTTTTCCCGTATTGGGTTTTTTCGGGGACATTGGTCCAAAAACAATGGTGTCATATGGTGTATTTGTTTATATTTCTTTTAGTTGTTGATCTGTAATATGTTGAGCATGCACTAGTGTTAATTTTCAGTATTCACATTGTAAATCACTGGTTAAGTAAAATAATAAGTAGGTAGGAATAAATAAGATAAAGTGCATGGAGGGTTTCTAACTTAAGTAAAGTTAGAAACTTCAACATGGTATCAAAGTGTGATAGCAAATCATAGGAGAACTAAGAGAAATCAGCCGAGCGGAGCAATAGCAGCAGAAAACAATTGTCCCGAGGTGACAGAAGTTGTTTGTAGAAGTGCAGAAGCCAGAAAGTGTGACACAGAGCCAACCAGAGCCACGCAGAAGAAGACGGGAACTGCGCAGAGCCTCAGAAAGGCAAGCGTTGTTGACGCAGGGGGCCAGAGGGCTGACACAGGGCATCCCAGGGCTGACGCAGACCCATCCTGGGTGACGCAGAGCCAGCGTGGGGTAGAGAAGGGCTGACGCAGTTCACAGAAAGGCAGTTGGTGGGGTCTAGAAGGCTGCAGGAACATTGCAGAGTGGAGCTGGTGAGGTACTGTAGTCAGAACAATACTTGACAGAGCAAGGCTAGAGGAGTTGTTACCGAGGGTTTCTAGCCGAGGAACCTGGATTAGCAGTGCAGTTGCACAAGACGATCAGAGTAGGGGGTATCTCGACAAGCGACAGGAGAATTTCCAGGAGGGAAATCATGACTCAGAGGGAGTCCAGAAGAGAACTTCCAGATGGGAAGTAGAGACTCAGAGGAGTCGAACAGAGAACTTCCAGGAAGGAAGTAGAGGAGCGTCATGGCACTACACGAGGTAAGAGACCAATGCCCAATGAAGAGGAGTAGGGGAGAGTCTTCCAAGAATAAGGCAGTGCTAGCATGGGCAGAGAAGGAAGTTTTGATAGACGATGATTGTGCCATGAGTGCACACGCACTACTTGAGAAGAAGTGGGGAGACATTGAGCTGTAGTCAGGAGGACTACAGGCGATGAGGGGTAGAATCCTCGAGGTACCCAACCTCTTGGATTAAACCTTGCTACGGGAGCCCCGACGAGGAGTAGCAGGACTGGCTGAGTGGGTATATATGGATGTGGATGGAGCGACAGAGAGAGCTACAATGCAGGAGTCCCGAGACAGCACAGAGCTAGCAGGCTGCAGTAGTGCGAGAGGCACAAGAGTGTTGCACCAGTGTAGGAAGGCACAACGAGTTGTGCAACGGGGCAAGATGCAGGGAGTTGTTGCAGCAGCGAAGAAGTCAGAGAGAGGGAGCACTTGTCAGCGGTAGAGGGAGCTTCGACATTAGTGGGTGTTTCTAGCCCAACAGGGAGGTCAGTTGGAGGATCAGTTACTTCTCAGTAATTGAGTTGCAGTGCAACAATGGGAAACACGATGCAACATTATGAGAGGAAGTGCAGCGCATATGCAGTGCTGGGAGGAAGGACCAGCAGCATGAATGCAGAGGGAGCTGTTGTACAGATGTAGCAGTGGCAGTGGCAGAACCATGGGCAATAGTACAAAAGGCAGCAGTGCAAAGGATGTTGGGTAGGAAGGCCCAGCATCAGCACAGGTACTGATGCCAGATGATCAGAGTATACTCAGTGAGGAGTGTTGCTAGAGCACATTCCTCGCTAAGAGGGAGTGTTGATTTGGGGTAGCACCGAATGTGCTTTAGCCACAAAATTTGGTGGAGAGGTTGGGTACATGAGATCTCCAATACCCAGAAAGGGTTTGGATAGATTCTAAACAGATCAGGAGATATTAGAATAATTAATATTTTTAATGGAGTCCCTAAGTCTAAACCTAGGGAAAATAAAATATTAATGTGTATTAATATGAATCTGTGTTATAGTGGTCCAAAATACATGGATCAAGCCAGATCTAATCTTAGCCGTTGATTAGGGACTTAATCTCGACCGTTGAATCATCATCAAGAAAGGTATAAGAGGAGGCTTGAGCGTCACTTGGAGGGGTACACCAGATGATCAGTCATTCTATTCTCTAGAGCGAGGTTTGCTAAAAGAGATAAAATCAGTGATCGGGAGAGCAACTGAGGGGTAGTGAGTACAGAGAGACAGAGAAAATGCCAGGACAACAGCAGAGAAGCCAGAGAGACGCGGGAGCAACCAATGCTCACGTAGGGCCACGCAGAGGCAGCTAAGTGCTGCGCAAAGCAACAGAAGGGCCAACGTAGTTAACACAGAGGCTCAGAGACTTGACGCAGGGCCTCCTGGGCCTGGCGCAGGCCAAGATAGGCTGATGCAAGGCCAACGCTGGGCTAGGAGAGGCTGACACAGTCCAGATTGGGTAGATGTTGGGGTTTTAGGGGTAGATTGGTGTTGAGTAGCTGCCAGAAGGATTATCCGGGGTTTTAGGTAGTAGATTTGTCTGAAACAGAGAGGTATTACTGCTAAGGAAATTCTCTATTGGGTAGTCCAGTTTCGGCACCCAGATTGTGCTCTGATATTGCTTAATAAGAAAACCCTTAGATAGCTGCACCGGTCTTCCCGCATTGGGTTTTTCCAGGGACATTGGTCCAAAAATAATGGTGTCATATGGTGTATTTGTTTCTGTTTCTTTTAATTGTTGGTCTGTAATATGTTGAGGATGCACTAGTGTTTATTTTCAGTATTTACATTGTAAATAACTTGCTAAGTAAAATAACAAGTAGGCAAGAATAAATCAGATAAAGTGCATGGAGGGTTTCTAACTTAAGTCAAGTTAGAAACTTCAACAATCCAAGGATCATTGCAATAGACAAGATAAAGAGTCAGGTGCTCACTCTCCAAGGTGTACACATGTCAAGAGATCAATCCTCAAGTGTTTCACTCTCCAAGCATGGGTTCGAAATGTCAAGCGCTTCTCATAGCAAGGATCCTTGTTGTCTAATTCAAGCATCCTTATTACCTTTTGGAGAAATGTTGGCAAAGCTTGACGTAGGGATGCAATGACCCTTGGATGTCATTCATTAGACACCCTTAGTTTAAGGCTATGGGCCACATTAGTGTTAGTGGGTGCCCACTAACACTAATGTGGCCCATTGCCTTAAAATAAGGGTGTCTAATTATTGACATCCAAGGGCGATTCCAATATACAAGACAGAGAGTCAGGCGCTCACTCTCCAAGGTGTACACATGTCAAGAGATCAATCCTCAAGTGTTGCACTCTCCAAGCATGGGCTCCAAATGTCAAGCACTTCTCATAGCAAGGATCCTTGTTTGTCTAATTCAATCATCCAATCGTCCAATTATCTTAATCAACAAATTCCACTCACTATTATGTTAAATTAGCATTCATACACAACATTAGAAACTACTTAATTTCCATGGGAATATACTCAAAGTCAGATCTACAAGTATAAAATGTGTGTACATAAGGGTACAATTATTTGATGACTGCTCTATTCAATTTACAACGATGGGCACAAGATGTTAAATTAGAATATATGAGCAACACCATAGTTGTAAGCTGCTAGTGCTATTGGCCTCATCTATGCATGTCTGAGTAGGGGTGCCCCATTGCTCCAACGTGCACTTCAACTGAATGATAAGGGAACCCCGTTGTTCCCCAACGCAAGTCTGTTTGGCTGCTGTCTTAGCACAAACCGTTCTCATGCCCTCCAACTCCTCGTTTTGCTGAAAAATGGCCTCTCGCCCTGTCGTGGCCTTCTTTCTCAACGCTAGAAGGCTAGCTCAGAACTGATGAAACTGTGGAGGGCGGCTAACCTCTATAAACTTGGTCACCGCTCTAGACCCCTCCGTCTCTTCTGGTACCTCCTCAACGACAAGTATGCCTCTAGGCACCTCATCAACCTGCTGTTGTGGGCGACCATCGCCTAGAAACTGGGTCATAGCACTGGGTAGTTGATCAACTATTGGCATCTCATCAATAGATGGCCCTTCGAGTGTATGCTCACTCCCTCAACTAAGGTGTCTGCTAGAGCTATCAAAGAGGCCTCCAACAATGGTGACTCTTGCGCCACATCGGGTATGTTGATGTGCCCCTCACCATCCTGCATGTCCTCCTGATCAACCTGCTCCTCAAGCTCCTGACATCTAAATCTCGGTCTCCACCAATAAAAACGCCCCCTGCTCTCACCCTCTAACTGTCCTCATCCTGCCCACTCCCTTTGAGGGGGTCTAGCGTCCGTTCGGTCAAATCTCTCCATGAGCCTCTATGTGAACTTTGTGTAGGATTTGATACGTGCATGACCCAAAGGGATCAACCCTTGGTACCACCACTCCATAGCATCTCCATCCAAGTGCAAGGTGGCATGTCTAATAGTGTCTGCCTCCCTCATGGGGTTTACCTGGAAATATGTGTCCAGTTATTGTACCCGTTTTCTGACATAACTCCTAGCTGAGCCATCAAAGTGGGTGAGGGTCATTTTTCCCTCAATGTTATTCACTCTCCCTTCGGCCATGGGTTTGTTTATGGTTCACCCATCACAATGCATACACACCCAAGTCTTCCATAATCTTGTTGGAAACCCCACAACTAGCTAAGATCATGCTCTGATACCACTGTAATATTCCTAATGGAAAATTTTATAATGATAACAAAAACATGCAAGATAGCAACACAAAAATTTTCAGGAATGCATACACATAAACCAGAAATTCCTGCAAATCCCAAACTGGCCAAGATTTGATTAATAATATTAGCTTATGGTACAAAGAGTTGGAGTAAGTGCACCTGGGCTTGCATAAGGCAAACTACAAGCACTAGGCAATGAGTACAAGTAAGCCCAACAACTGCAATATCCAGTTCCTTCAGAAAACTGCGTTGCTGCTGGACTTTGACCTTGATTTGCCCACTCTAGAGTGCCCATAAAATTCTAGGAATTTGGGATTCTGATCATTGCCCGAAACTTAGAAAACCCAAAAAGGGTTTCCCTTGATTCCAACCTTCAAAATTTGACCCTTCACGGCTTGGCCCTCCTCCAAATACAAATTTTGTTGCTGTGACTGATCCTGTCAATCTATGCACTCCCAACTCCAACAATCTTCCTCAAATGGCCCTCCAAATGATCTCCCAGCTCCCCAACTCAATCCACGGAATAATGTTGCCCCAACAAATCTCACTCAAATGACTTTGCAGTCCCTGTGCTGCTGTTACTCTCCCTGCTATGCGTGGCTGTTACTCTCTCTGCTCTGTGTTGCTGCTACTCTCCCTGTTGTTGGAATTCGACCTCCTTGCTGCTATTTCCCTGCTGTTGTAACTCGGCCCTCCTACTACTTTCCTGTTGCTTTAACTCGGCCATCCTACTGCTCCTTTCCCTGTGGCTGTAACTCGGCCCCCTTGTTACTTCTCTTGTTATTGTAACTCGACTTACTGTTGTTTCAACTCGACTCATGTTGCTGGTATGACATGGAACGAAGTAAAACTCCCTCCTAGGGCTGGCACTCGAAGTCCACTGAAGCGAAGGTTGAGATTTCGGCTCGGAGACACTCGGTGTGCTAAACAACACAATATTGGCTCAGCTGAACAACTAAGGCAAATTCGATTTTCAAATAGACAAAAGACCCCTATTGCTCACTCATTCCCTTCCTTTTATAATTTTTGGCCATGCATTCCTTGTGGGTCCCTCCACCAATTCGATTTGCCTGAAGGAACTCGAATTCCTTGTTCCCCAAGTGTGTACTTTATGTGGGCCCCTTATTCCACTATCAATTTAATCTTCCATTTTCTCTAATTTTGGTGGCCTCCATCTCTCCCAAAATTAAGTGGGGACTTCTTCCACCCACTTTTCCTAAGTTTACATGCCAAAATATTTTCCAACACCCAATTGCAAAAATAGAAGTTCATCGAATTCCTTGTTCCCCAAGTGCGTACTTTATGTGGATCCCTTATTCCACTATCAATTTAATCTTTCATTTTCTCTAATTTTGGTGGCCTCCATCTCTCCAAAAATTAAGTGGGGACTCCCTCCACCCACTTTTCCTAAGTTTACATGCCAAAATATTTTCCAACACCCAATTGCAAAAATAGAAATTCATCTTAGCAAAATTAATTCAACTAGGAACATTACAAAACAAAATGTTTTTTCATCCGCATACTAAAGGAATGTGGAGATGTGGAGTGGACAGCAAATGGCTTAATACCCATAGGTATTTCACTCTACACTGATAGGCATTTCCTTTCCATGCTAAAGCAACATGGAGGTGTGGAGTGGAGAGCAAATGGCTTGATACTCGTAGGCATTTCAATCTACACCAATTACTTTTTCACTTAAGCACATTTTCATAGAATTAAATAATCTCTTCAAGACACTTATGGAGTTCATCGGTGAAGCACATTTTCATAGAATTAAAGAATCTCTTCAAAACACTTATAGAATTCATTGTTGAAGCACATTTTCATAGAATTAAAGAATCTCTTCCAGACACTTATGGAGTTCATCGATGATCTTGATGCTGAAGGAAACTTCAAGGAAACAAAGCATACTTGGAAATCTCGAAATCTCCCAAAACGATTTGGGTTTATATTGATGGGTAGACATGGGAACATGAATAAAATATCCACTTATGTGATGTCCATCCTTCGTTTTCACTATGACTTTTTCCTAGTCTCCTATGTCTCCTCATTTGTTATACGTTGGAAAAAGTGGTCAATTAGACCAATTAGGTGTAATTTAAAAAATGAATAAAAACAATCTAATTTATAAAAACAAGGTTTGAACACATACATGCAAATTTAAGAAACATCGACTTAGATCACTTTGTTAAATGATACACTAGTTTATAATGTCAAATTGCTTCCAAAATGAAGCAGATTGTGCAATTATTAAACTATTAGTGTGGTCTTAGGGCCAAAATAACTATTGAAAGGTAGTAAGAATACCCCGTTTGACAGTGATAACTTGTATTAGTCATTGTTTATGTTTTTATATAATTGTCTTCTAAAAACTATGATTACCTTTGGAGCTGATATATTGTAGTAGGTTATTCACATGTAATAGATTATTCACACATTAAAAATGATTTTTTGGTTTCTTTTCCAACCAAAGGTTCTTGAAGATTCACAATCTTACTAGAACTTAATTCCACTCTAGAAGTTGTATGAACATGAACATGTTATATAGCATTTAATAATGATTCTATTGGGTGGAGATCTTTTGACTTGCTATTTTAGTTGCAAGATTTTAGCTAAATTTTTTATCATGATGTTATTTCTTATCTTATATAGGAATTTAATGTGTCTTGTTTTGTGCTAAATTGCCTTCTTGGCACATTAATTAGAATTTAAATACATACATTCAGTTAGCCACTGGTTTTATTGTAGGCTTGTTAAGCCCCAGATTTGCTTGTGCATCTGGAGGTGATCTAGGGTCTGCCTCTCAAATTTTTTTACAGACTCTTGATCCATGCAAACTCACAATGTTGATGAACTTGCTTCTGGTGATGATGATAGCCTTCGAAAATTTCACTGGTTTGTCTCGGCATGATAGGAGGAACAATCAAGGAGTCTCATGTCAATACCAGATAAAGCTAATAGAAAGATTTAAAATCAAATATTACTTTGGATATTCTGTAAATGATAAGATAAGATCAAATGGTGAAGGGTCTAAATAATTATTGTGTTGACAGTTTTCTTACAAGATCTAGGAACTCTTACCATGCTTCTATAAAATAATCATATTGATTGCTTAAAACAAAGAATAGTTCCTTTAAGGCAAAGAAAAGTTTGAGTAGGTGTCCAAACACACATTAAATTCAGTGTAATATACTTAATGGAAAAAGATTAAAAGCGGATATCAAAAATGAATTTGAACAGCAAAATAATCGCAAATAGACACACAACTAGCATTTTGATACACAAATAGATGTCAATAAAATCACTAAGCCATTTTTTTAATCCACTAGAAAGAGTAAATCAACATGAAGGAATAGTGGAACCCGTGCTTGAAAAGCAAGTGGAGCAAAAACTAGAAAAAGATCTTTGACCAAAATGATGTAGACAACCTAGTGAGAAGACTACTGCAAACTTGCTCTCTCCAAAAACTCTGCTGAAGCACCGTGAGATTTTTGAATGAAATTCCCTCAAGAGAGTAGGGTTTTTGTTTAACACTCATTAGCAAACCCGAGGGTTTCTGTCTTAGGGCTATAGTAGCTGGGAACTAGGTTCTTCAATTCTCATCAAGACGTGAAATTTCCTAAAGAGAGCAGGGTTTTCTTCCAATACCCAATAGCAAACCAGAGAGTTTCCATCCTTGGGCTGTAATAGCTGGGAACTAGGTTCTCCAATTCTCATCAGCACTACATGCACCAATCCAAGATGTCTCGTAATGGCCTTCTCCTCTATTTATAGATCTGATGGACCCCCCTCTAGAAGCTCCTATTTTATTATTATTTTAATCATTGAGCACATTTCCCTCTTTTTATTTCAATTAAAATATATTTTTAATGTGAGAAAATGGTAAATTGGCCACCATGCCTCTTTAAGCCACTGAAAATCACTTTTAACCATCCCATCTTATAGATCTTCTTGTTCCTATTCCAATGAGCTATTACACTAAGATGTTTCATCAAGTATTCCTCTTGGGATGTTAACTTAACCCTAATTAATTGAGTTAGGCACAATAATAACTCCGTTTTACAGGAATTATTAGAATGCAATGGAACGAAAAACAAGCTATGCAGAATCAATATTGACGATAGAATATGGCAAGTGAATTCCTCCAAACCCCATAAAACATCTCTAAAAGTCCTTTGGCCCACTAATGAAGTAAACGTGCCCTTGTGACCTCTCTGCCTCCAATCTTGAAATTCCATCCTAACCATTCCATAAGGGACACTAGAAAAAGGAACATAACAAATTGTCCCGCCCCAAGATTAGTTGCCCTCATGCAATCCAAACTTGTGGACCAATCTAGTGGGAGCAATCCAAACTTGTGGACAAGTCTGGTGGCCCAATGCAACTCAAACCCAATTCCCGAATCCCATACAAACCACTAGGCGATGCTCTATCTCTGTGTCAACCCACCATGAACAGACACTTTAATGCTCGAGTCCCAGACCAATCTCTGACTGAACCTATCATCAACAAATCCTCCTGGATCCCAATGCAACCTAGAACAAGCATCAATGCTCCGTTGTTCCTGCTGTTGTATAGCTCCAACTATGAATGTTGCTCCATTAACCGCGTACCAACTCATCACCTCTCTCTAGTCCAACCCTTGGCATAGGCCAAGGTCAGTCCCACTATGGATTTGATAATTGTCGAGAGTTTATCAACTAGGGTGTGAGAAGGTGGGATATTGATTGATTCTCTTTATTGTTTAACAATGTGCTAAACTTTCTACTCTCAAAGAGACTATGTTTTTTATTCTCCATCTCTGATCTTGTAGTTTCTTATTTTTTTTTATTATACTTCACTTTCCACTCATATCAATTCCCTATAATGGTTTGGTTAACTCTCATCATCTTTTTACATGTTAGAGATACGCCGACTAAGCCTAACTTGTAGCTGCAGCGGGCTTCAAATGCCATTTATTGTACACCCTTAGGGGTTGGTAGTGGGCACCCACTAGCAGTAGTGTGGCCCACTACCAACCCTTAAGGGTGTACAATAAGTGGCATTTGAAGCCCGCTGCAGCTACAAGTTAGGCTTAGTCGGCGTATCTCTAACATGTAAAAAGATGATGAGATTTAATAGAAGCACTACATCCGTATGAATCCCCTCCGGTGCGTTTGCTAACCCTCATCACCATATTACATGTCGGTGATATGTTGACTAAGCCTAACTTGTTAGCCCCAAAGAACTTTAAATGCCATTCATTATACACCTTTAGTGGTCTATTCTTGACCACACTAGTGTCAGTGGGCGCCCACTAACACTAGTGTGGTCAAGAATAGACCACTAAAGGTGTATAATGAATGGCATTTAAAGTTCTTTGGGGCTAACAAGTTAGGCTTAGTCAACATATCACCGACATGTAATATGGTGATGAGGGTTAGAAAAAGCACCGGAGGGGATTCATAGGGATGTAGTGCTTCTATTAAATCTCATCGCCTTGTTATCTGTTGGAGATATGCTGACTATGCCTAACTTGTCACTGCAACGGACTTTAAATGCCAATTATTGTACACCCTTAGTGGTTGGTAGTGGACCACACTACTGTTAGTGGGCGCCCACTAACAGTAGTGTGGTCCACTACCAACCACTAACGGTGTGCAATAGATGGCATTTAAAGCCCGCTGCAGTGACAAGTTAGGCATAGTCAGCATATCTCCAACAGCTAACAAGGCGATGAGATTTAATAGAAGCACTACATCCCTATGAATCCCCTCTGGTGCTTTTGCTAACCCTCATCACCATATTACATGTCGGTGATATGTTGACTAAGCCCACTTGTAGCCCCAAAGAACTTTATATGCCATTCATTATACACCTTTAGTGGTCTATTCTTGACCACACTAGTGTGAGTGGGCGCCCACTAACACTAATGTGGTCAAGAATAGACCACTAAAGGTGTATAATGAATGGCATTTAAAGTTCTTTGGGGCTAACAAGTTAGGCTTAGTCAACATATCACCGACATGTAATATGGTGATGAGGGTTAGCAAAAGCACCGGAGGGGATTCATAGGGATGTAGTGCTTCTATTAAATCTCATCGCCTTGTTATCTGTTGGAGATATGCTGACTAAGCCTAACTTGTCACTGCAGCGGGCTTTAAATGCCAATTATTGTACACTCTTAGTGGTTGGTAGTGGACCACACTACTGTTAGTGGGCGCCCACTAACAGTAGTGTGGTCCACTACCAACCACTAAGGGTGTACAATAATTGGCATTTAAAGCCCGCTGCAGTGACAAGTTAGGCTTAGTCAGCATATCTCCAACAGATAACAAGGCGATGAGATTTAATAGAAGCACTACATCCCTATGAATCCCCTCCGGTGCTTTTGCTAACCCTCATCACCATATTACATGTCGGTGATATGTTGACTAAGCCTAACTTGTTAGCCCCAAAGAACTTTAAATGCCATTCATTATACACCTTTAGTGGTCTATTCTTGACCACACTAATGTTAGTGGGCGCCCACTAACACTAGTGTGGTCAAGAATAGACAACTAAAGGTGTATAATGAATGGCATTTAAAGTTCTTTGGGGCTAACAACTTAGGCTTAATCAACATATCACCGACATGTAATCTGGTGATGAGGGTTAGCAAAAGCACCGGAGGGGATTCATAGGGATGTAGTGCTTCTATTAAATCTCATCATCTTTTTACATGTTAGAGATACGCCGACTAAGCCTAACTTGTAGCTGCAGCGGGCTTCAAATGCCATTTATTGTATACCCTTAGGGGTTGGTAGTGGGCCACACTGCTGCTAGTGGGTGCCCACTAGCAGTAGTGTGGCCCACTACCAACCCTTAAGGGTGTACAATAAATGACATTTGAAGCCCGCTGCAGCTACAAGTTAGGCTTAGTCGGCGTATATCTAACATGTAAAAAAATGATGAGAGTTAACCAAACCACTATTGGGAATTGATATGAGTGGAAAGTGAAGTATAATAAAAATAAAAATAAGAAACTACAAGATCAGAGATGGAGAATAAAAAACATAGGCTCTTTGAGAGTAGAAAGTTTAGCACATTGTTAAAACAATAAAGAGAATCAATCAATATCTCACCTTCTCACACCCTAGTTGATAAACTCTCGACAATTATCAAATCCATAGTGGGACTGACCTTGGCCTATGCCAAGGGTTGGACTAGAGAGAGGGGATGAGTTGGTACGCGGTTAATGGAGCAACATTCATAGTTGGAGCTATACAACAACAGGAACAACGGAGCATTGATGCTTGTTCTAGGTTGCATTGAGATCCAGGTGAATTTGTTGATGATAGGTTCAATCAAAGATTGGTCTGGGACTCGAACGTTAAGGGGTCCGTTCATGGTGGGTTGAACAGAGGTAGAGCATCGCCTAGTGGTTTGTATGGGATTCGGGAATTGGGTCTGAGTTGCATTGGGCCACCAGACTGGTTCACAAGTTTGGATTGCTCCCACCAAATTGGTCCACTAGTTTGGATTGCATGAGGGCAAGTAATCTTGGGGCGGGACAATTTGTTCTGTTCATTTTTCTAGTGTCCCTTATGGAATGGTTAGGATGGAATTTCAAGATTGGAGGCAGACAGGTCACAAGGGCACGGTTACTTCATTAGTGGGCCAAAGGACTTTTAGAGATGTTTTATGGGGTTTGGAGGAATTCACTTGCCATATTCTATCATCAAGATTGATTTTGCATAGCTTGTTTTTCGTTCCATTGCATTCTGATAATTCCCGTAAAACGGAGTTATTATTGTGCCTAACTCAACTAATTAGGCTTAAGTTAACATCCTAAGAGGAAGACTTGACGAAACATCTTAGTGTAATAGCTCATTGGAATAGGAACAAGAAGATCTATAAGATGGGATGGTTAAAAGTGATTTTCAATGGCTTAAAGAGGCATGGTGGCCAATTTACCAGTTTCCCACATTAAAAATATATTTTAATTGAAATAAAAAGAGGGAAATGTGCTCACTGATTAAAATAATAATAAAATAGGAGCTTCTAGAGGGGGGTCCATCAGATCTATAAATAGAGGAGGAGAAGGCCATTACGAGACATCTTGGATTGGTGCATGTAGTCTTGATGAGAATTGGAGAACCTAGTTCCCAGCTACTATAGCCCAAGGACGAAAACTCTCTGGTTTGCTATTGGGTGTTGGAAGAAAACCCTGCTCTCTTTAGGAAATTTCACGTCTTGATGAGAATTGAAGAACCTAGTTCCCAGCTACTATAGCCCCAAGACAGAAACCCTCGGGTTTGCTAATGGGTGTTGGATGAAAACTCTACTCTCTTGAGGAAATTTCATTCAGAAATCTCACGGTGCTTCAGCAGAGTTTTTGGAGAGAGCAGGTTTGCAGTAGTCTTCTCACTAGGTTGTCTACATCATTTTGGTCAAAGATCTTTTCTAGTTTTTGCTCCACTTGCTTTTCAAGCACGGGTTCCACTATTCCTTCATGTTGATTTACTCTTTCTAGTGGATTAATAAAATGGCTTAGTGATTTTATTGACATCTATTTGTGTATCAAAATGCTAGTTGTGTGTCTATTTGCGATTATTTTGCTATTCAAATTCATTTTTGATATCTGCTTTTAATTTTTTTCCTATTAAGGATATTACACTGAATTTAATGCTTTGTGTTTGGACACCTACTCAAACTTTTCTTTGCCTTACAGGAACTATTCTTTTTTTTAAGCAATCAATCTGATTATTTTATAGAAGCATGGTAAGAGTTCCTAGATCTTGTAAGAAATCCTGTCAACACAATAGTTCTTTAGACCCTTCACCATTTGATCTTATCTTATCATTTACAGAATATCCAAAGTAATATTTGATTTAAATCTTTCTATTAGCTTTATCTGGTATTGACATGAGACTCCTTGATTGTTCCTCCTATCATGCCGAGACAAACCAGTGAAATTTTCGAAGGCTATCATTATCACCAGAAACAAGTTCATCAACATTGTGAGCTTGCATGGATCAAGAGTCTGTAAAAAATTTTGACAGGCAGACCCTAGATCACCTCCAGATGCACAAGCAAATCTAGGGCTTAACAAGCCTACAATAAAATCGGTGGCTAACTGAATGTATGTATTTAAATTCTAATTAATGTGCCAAGAAGACAATTTAGCACAAAACAAGACACATTAAATTCCTATCTAAGATAAGAAATAACATCATGATAAAAAAATTTAGCTAAAATCTTGCAACAAAATAGCAAGTCAAAAGATCTCCACCCAATAGAATCATTATTAAATCCTATATAACATGTTCATGTTCATACAACTTCTAGAGTGGAATTAAGTTCTAGTAAGATTGTGAATCTTCAAAAACCTTTGGTTGGAAAAGAAACCAAAAAATCATTTTTAATGTGTGAATAACCTACTACAATAGATCAGCTCCAAAGGTAATCATAGTTTTTAGAAGACAATTATATAAAAACATAAACAATGACTAATACAAGTTATCACTGTCAAACGGAGTATTCTTACTACCTTTCAATAGTTATTTTGGCCCTAAGACCACACTAATAGTTTAATAATTGCACAATTTGCTTCATTTTGGAAGCAATTTGACATTATAAACTAGTGTATCATTTAACAAAGTGATCTAAGTCGATGTTTCTTAAATTTGCATGTATGTGTTCAAACCTTGTTTTTATAAATTAGATTGTTTTTATTTCCTTTTTTCAATTACATCTAATCAGTCTAATTGACCACTTTTTCCAACGTATAACAAATGAGGAGACATAGGAGACTAGGTAAAGGTCATAGTGAAAACGAAGGATGGACATCACATAAGTGGATATTTTATTCATGTTCCCATGTCTACCCGTCAATATAAACCCTAATTGTTTTGGGAGATTTCGAGATTTCCAAGTATCCTTTGTTTACTTGAGCATCAAGATCATCGATGAACTCCATAAGTGTCTGGAAGAGATTCTTTAATTCTATGAAAATGTGCTTCAACAATGAATTCCATAAGTGTTTTGAAGAGATTCTTTAATTCAATGAAAATGTGCTTCACCGATGAACTCCATAAGTGTTTTGAAGAGATTCTTTAATTCTATGAAAATGTGCTTAAGTGAAAAAGTAATTGGTGTAGATTGAAATGCCTATGAGTATCAAGCCATTTGCTCTCCACTCCACACCTCCATGTTGCTTTAGCATGGAAAGGAAATGTCTATCAGTGTAGAGTGAAATGCCTATGGGTATTAAGCCATTTGCTCTCGCCTCCACATTTCCACATTGCTTTAGTATGCGGATGAAAAAACATTTTGTTTTGTAATGTTCCTAGTTGAATTAATTTTGCTAAGATGAATTTCTATTTTTGCAAAAGGGTGTTGGAAAATATTTTGGCATGTAAACTTAGGAAAAGTGGGTGGAAGGAGTCCCCACTTAATTTTTGGAGGGATGGAGGCCACCAAAATTAGAGAAAATGGAAGATTAAATTGATAGTGGAATAAGGGGCCCACATAAAGTACGCACTTGGGGAACAAGGAATTCGAATTTCTTCAGGCAAATAGAATTGGTGGAGGGACCCACAAGGAAGACATGGCCAACAATTATAAAAGGAAGGGAACGAGGGAGCAATAAGGGTCTTTTGTCTATTTGAAAATCGAATTTGCCTTAGTTGTTCAGCTGAGCCAATATTGTGTTGTTTAGCACACGAGTGTCTCCGAGCCGAAATCTCAACCCTTGCTTCAGTGGACTTCGAGTCCCAGCCCTAGGAGGGAGTTTTACGTCGTTCCACGTTGTACCAGCAGCAGTGAGTCAAGTTGAAACAATAGTAAGTCAAGTTACAACAACAGAAGAAGTAATAGCAAGGGGGCCGAGTTACAGCCACAGGGAAAGGAGCAGCAGGAGGGCCGAGTTAAAGCAACAGGAAAGTAGTAGGAGGGCCGAGTTACAAAAGCAGGAAAATAGCAGCAAGGAGGTTGAGTTCCAACAACGGGAAGAGTAGCAGCAGCACAGAGCAAGGAGAGAAAAAACAACGCATAACAGGGAGAGTAATAGCAGTGCAGGGACTGCGCAGTCATTGGAGTGAGATTTGTTATGGCAACATTATCCCAGGGATTGAGTTGGGGAGCTGGGAGATCTTTTGGAGGGCCATTTGAGGAGGTTTGTTGGAGTTGAGAGTGCATAGATTGACAGGATCAGTCACAGCACAAAATTCGTATCTGGAGGAGGGCCAAGCTGTGAAGGGTCAAATTTTGAAGGTTGGAACCAAGGGAAAAACTTTTTGGGTTTTCTAGGTTTCGGGCAATGATCACAATCCAAATTCCTAGAATTTTATGGGCACTCTAGAGTGGGCAAATCAGGGTCAAAGTCCAACAGCAACGCAATTTTCTGGAGGAACTAGATATTGCAGTTGTTGGGCTTACTTGTACTCATCACCTGGTGCTTGTAACTTGCCTTATGCAAGCCCAGGTGCACTTACTCCAACTCTTTGTACCACAAGCTAATATTATTAATCAAATCTTGGCCAGTTTGGGATTTGCAGGAATTTCTGGTTTATGTGTATGCATTCCTGAAAATTTTTGTGTTTCTATCTTGCATGTCTTTGTTATCATTGTAAAATTTTCCATTAGGAATATTACAGTGGTATCAGAGCATGATCTTGGCCAGTTGTGGGGTTTCCAACAAGATTATGGAAGACTTGGGTGTGTATGCTTTGTGATGAGTGAACCATAAACAAACCCATGGGCGAAGGGAGAGTGAATAACATTGAGGGAAAAATGACCCTCACCCACTTTGGTGGCTCAGCTGGGAGTTATGTCAGAAAACAGGTACAATAATTGGACACATATTTCCAGGTAAACTCCATGAGGGAGGCAGACACTATTAGGCATGCCACCTTGCACTTGGATGGAGATGCTATGGAGTGGTGGTACCAAGGGTTGTGTGTAGGATGGAGATCCTACACAAAGTTCACACAGAGGCTCGTGGAGAGATTTGACTGAGGGAGGCAGACACTATTAGGCATGCCACCTTGCACTTGGATGGAGATGCTATGGAGTGGTGGTACCAAGGGTTGTGTGTAGGATGGAGATCCTACACAAAGTTCACACAGAGGCTCGTGGAGAGATTTGACTGAAAGGACGCTAGCCCCCTCAAAGGGAGTGGGCAAGACGAGGACAGTTAGAGGATGAGAGGAAGGGGTGTTTCTGTTGGTGGAGACTGAGATTTAGATGTCAGGAGCTTGAGGAGGAAGTTGATCAGGAGGACATGCAGGATGGTGAGGGTCACATCGATATACCTGGTGTGGCGCAAGAGTCACCATTGTTGGAGGCCTCTTTGGTAGCTCTAGCAGACACCTTAGTTGAGGGAGTGAGCATACACTCGAAGGGCCATCTATTGATGAGATGCCAATAGTTGATCAGGTACCAGTGCTATGACCCAGTTTCTAGGCAATGGTCACCCACAACAGCAGGTTGATGAGGTGCCTGGAGGCATACTTGTCGTTGAGGAGGTACCAGAAGAGACGGAGGGGTCCAGAGCGAAGACCAAGTTTATAGATGTTAGCCGCCCTCCACAGTTTCATCAGTTCTGAGCTAGCCTTCTAGTGTTGAGAAAGAAGGCCACGACAGGGCGACATGCCATTCTTTAGCAGAAGGTGGAGTTGGAGGGCATGAGAGCAGTTTGTGCTAAGATAGCAGCCAAACAAACTTGTGTTGGGTAACAACGGGGTTCCCTAATCGTTTAGTTGGGGTGCACGTTGGAGCGAGGGGGCACCCCTACTCAGACATGCATAGATGAGGCCAGTAGCACTAGTAGGTTACAACTATGGTGTTGTTCATATATGCTAATTTAGCATCTTGTGCCCATCATTGTAAATTGAATA
>APFE030474538.1:0-10300 GCA_000404065.3 Pinus taeda
TTCTCCAGATTCTACTGGAAGGGAGCTACAATCCCCTAGCTCTTGTACAAACCAATCCGTTTACTAGTACATAGGCACTAGCCTAGAGAAGGCTCCAACCTTCACTCATTTTCTAGCTGCTACTAGAAGGGAGCTCCAACCCTCTGGCTCTTGTACTGGCCAATATATTTACCAGTATGTAGGCACCAGCTTACAGAAGGCTACAACCTTATCTCTTCCTCCACGGACCATGTTTCACAATTTTTTAGACTGGATCCTCTTAGAACACCAAACCACAATCTGAAGGCCTCATTTCCTCAAATTTTCATGCTGGATCCGTCAGTGACATTGAAGCTCAAAATCAATCACCACTGCAATACAAAAAATCACTAAAAACCCATCATCACTGAAGCAAATCACAATCAATCAATCTAAACATTCAGAACATTGTCACCAGAACACAGTCCCCAGAACACAGAGCAGGACCGAGAACTCTGCAACAATAACCAGAACCATTTGCAACTTCAAATATCATATTTCATAATGTATACGCTACTTTGATGTGCCAAACTAGCGTGTATACACACTTTTAACAAAACGAGCCAACATATACTTCTTAAACCACTCTATTTCTTCAATCTCTAGAGTCTAATCTGTAATCCTTTGTTCTTAGCCTATTGCACTGTGAATTTTCATCTATGTGACTTGTCATCAAGGACAACACCTGTATCATAATGCCAACTTTATTGACATATGATATTTTGCTTGACAAAATTTTGTTGAAATTATTTCAATTATGTTGGGAGGCATTCATTTCATAGAGAAAGATATTATAAAGGTTGTCAATAGTTTCTACTCAGGGTTAGAGGAAGATATGGCAAACAAGCAAAAAGTAGTAATTCATGATGCTACAAAACTACATCCAAGAGATTAGAAAAACATGCCTCTAGTGGATAAATCTAGCGAAGGTAAACATGTTACTTTGAAGATGAGGAAATTGAAACTGACACTGAATAATATGTTTTCATTACTAAGGATGACATTGGAACTGAAGTTAGAAATGAGAAGAGCCATAAAAGACAAAAAGTAACAATGCCCAGGAATGTCTTTGTTCTAGTTAATGATGATAATGTTAGGCGGAAGAAAAGTAAAGTTGAACATTCTCAAGTAGTCATTACCAATAGTGAACATCCTAGTGAAACTTCAAAAGAAAGAAGGGACATCATTAGATCAGGAGCTGATTTAGAGGATGACATTATTAAAACAAAACAAAATGCCATTTGATAGAACTTGACAAAGAGAAACTTAATTGAGGGTGGTCGTACCTTCTACCTTAATGTGAGACAAATCTATAAGGCAAGTGAAGGACAATGTAAATATCAAATTAGAAAGCCACACTACTTACATGTTCATAACTTGAAGACATGGACGAGGTACAATCCATATGCTCATGTGGTTAATTATGTGCTTCTTGTTGATCCAGTTCAAGTTCCCAACAAAGAAGCATTTGATAAGTCAAAATGTTTTGAAACAATTATTATGTGCTTGGGGGGAACCATTAGGTAGAAGATCAAGGAAATTCATGGAGGAATATCCCAATAACCCAAGTTTTGAAACAATGAAATGTATCATTTATGTTGTTTTATCAGATACAGAAGAAAAGTTATTGGCATGGGATCATAATTCGGATAATGAATATAGGATGCTTATGAATTTCATCCAAAGGGTTAGATTTATTCATAGTGAATTGGAAGAAAAATGTGGTGGGGATAAGATAAGTGTTACTGTAGATTTCCAAAAGTAATGTTGTATGGAAATAGGCTATCAAATTGAGGAGAAAATCAATTCAAAAGGTGACATAGTAAATACTCATATATTCAAAAGTATTGATAACATTATCCAGTTGGAATTTATAACTTGAGAGATATGGGAATTGATTAATGAGATTTTTAGCATGTGGGAGAGCATTGGCATTAAAAACCAGACTTAGAAATAGTAAATCATGTCCTAAAATGAAGCAGCTTCCAAAAGATATGACTATCACACCTTGGAGAGAAATGCAAGGAGTGAAGGATGAAAAATTTGTCAAAGAAATATTATGTCGTGTGAGGTCAAGGGAATTATCATTGGAGGAAATGTCTGAAGAATTTCAAAAGTAAGTTTGTTGAATTATTTTCACTTATTTCTAGATTATAATTTTGTTTTTAATATAATTTTTCTTGGTAGTATTTGTTATACATATCATTATATTAATTTTCTTTACTTTATCTATTCAGTCACAAAGTTTACATGAACATACAGGAACAAATGGTTAAATTGTTCAATGAAGATAGTTGGGATGATGTTGTACGCAACTATCTAGATTCAAGTTCTACATCAATACTAAAAGATTTTTATCTTGCATTTAGAAAGATATGTTGACTTATACATTCATTTTTATTCATCTGTATACTATTTTTATTTGATAATATATACATATATTTTTTTATTTTATTAAAGATGAGGAAGGATGCAAATGGAGCACTAGATAGTTTCAAAACCTTTATTGAAATAATTAAGATCGAAAGATTGTAGAAGTAGCGTCTTAAGAATGTTGAACTTGATTCAAATCTTACTCATTTCATTTGGAATGGGCTTGACACTATTCAATATCAAGTAATACAAGGCGACAATTAACACATTGCTAAACTCATACCTAAAAGGGATTATTCCCTAGTTATTGCAGATATTCCCCATGGTTTCAATATCCCAAATGTTGACTATGATAGTGACCCTTATACTTATAGAGATCTTATTAAAGTGGTTGTGAGATTTGTAGAAGTCACAACATCATCGTTATGGAGATTTGTGACATTTCATTTAGACACATAATTAGCAATGTTATTTTCGAACTTCAAGGGGAAAACAAACTCAAGGATGCAGCTTACATGGTAAGATGTTGAAAATGTATGTTTGATTAATGTTAAAAAATTCATTTATGTACAAGTTAGATGAACTTTTACTATTTCATGTTACAGGAAAAATTTAAATCTTCGTAACCATGAAGGTCAACATTTATAAATTATTATGAGTTCATCCATATTGATAGTTGGGCAAAAGATGATAACTATATGCCTATGCTTTTTAATCGGGTAGATGGAAAGAGTCATAGCCAAGTACTGGTTTATGATGTTGTTGTGAAAAAACTAACATATGAAGACAAAGAAGCAAAAGGATAGATAATTAACAGTCATAAAAACCACAATCATTGATTAACTATCTTATAGACATATGTTCATATAAAAGAGATTGGGTTCTGGATTTATTTTCTGGCGCAGGTAAGTTTTATTATATAGAATTGAATTTCAATATCTTCTTTATTAATTGTATGTCATTATACTAATTTACTTCATTATTTATTTTGTGCTTGATAATTAGGTACAACACTAGCATGTTGCTTACAAAAAGGAAGAAATTGCATTGCAATTGGAAAAATATCTAGTACAATGCAAATTTATTCAGCAAAGAGTTAATGCTCTTCAATTTCTTTCAGATGTAATGCAAGATATTGGGTTGAAGAAAGGGGATTTTAATGAAACACGTGTGGCAAAAAAGGAAAAGGAACCTCAACCACCATTACATGGAATGATTGGAAAGGCATACATTGGGAGATTTGCAGACATCACAGATCCATTAGAAGAGGAAAACAAGCAAAATGAAATAGAAAATATTGTGGGAGAAGACAATGATGAAACTCTAGAGGATGAAGAGTTTGGATTACGTGATATTGTTGATTAAATTTAATTTATGCTTGGAAATCAAGCTCATTTTTTGTAACTATTAATTCATTATACTTGTAATGTTTTTGACTTTGACATTTTATGAGAAGAATAAGCAATCAATTAATGTTTTAATGTGTTCAATATTTGTATTATGTGATTTTCGCTTTAATTTTTATGTGAATCATTATTTTTTGAAAACACAGTGATGATTATTATTTTTTGACATGAAATTCATTATTTAAAAAAAAAAAAAAAAACCTAATATTATTTTTTTTGTTAAATTTTTCTTTAAAAATTGTGATTTTGACATGTCATTTCTAGCAAACAATTATCAAAATGTGTAATTTTTTAGTTATATTTATGTTAAAAATGGTTATTTTTATGTCAATTGTTAAAAATTATTGTTTTTTAGAGACAATTGTTTGATGTGCATTGAAAAATTAATTAACGATATATAAATATGTAGAATATCGAAACTTTAAAATATCGACCTTCTTCTTTAACTATGCAAAAAAATAAAAACAAGAAAATATGAAGAAGAAGACCACTTCAAAAATTCTTAAATTTATAAAATAGTTATTCACATTTAATACATTAGAAAATTTAAAGTCAAAAAATAGGTCTTTTAAAAAAACCCTGATGTAGAATCAACACTTTTTAAAATCAACATGCAAATCACTAACATTCTAAAAACTAATGTACATAAAAAAAATTGAAGTGTCAAAAACTATGCTAAAAAGCATCACCACTTTTCAAAAGCGGGTCACTTTTTTTCTACCTCCAAAAAGCATCACCACTGTTATGTTTGTTATCATAAGAAAAACATGACCAATCAAGAAGTAATTCTAATACTTCCCTTCTCAAGAAGGGAGTCATTTTAAGGAATGAGTGATCAATATATTCTATTGTTGTGAACAATATGATATTTTCGAGTGGAAGCTAGTGGCTTGTCTGGATTTATTGAATGGGAAAGTGATTTAGACATATCCATCTTTATGTGATACTATTGTACATTGATTATTTTGATAATTGCATATATTACAAAACAAACTATATCCATAATAGAGAAGCTAAGTCCATTAGCCAAAACTGGATATGGTAATGTGGAAATGAATAGAACAAATAAATTTTAATATACAAAGTCTAATAAGACATTGGGTGGTAATGGATCTCAAATCAAATTCAATGTTGTGTAGTAGTTGGTGGAAGAGAGACAAAATATGATGCAAATTCCCTTACATGTAGAAGCATCATCTAATAAATTGTTTTTTCATAACCATAATGAATTTTTTTCTTTGAGCGTAGTCAAAGCTAATGAAAGTCAAAGGACAATAACCTATTTTTGCACATAGGTTATTGTAGTAAGGTTAATTGGCGGTTGTCTCACAATTGGTTGGCTCAATTAATATATAATTTTCCTTATATATAAACCTACTTGTCCCCATTTATTATATTAGTACTCTTTTTATACTCTCTTTTAAATTTTCATAGTTGTTTCTCAGAGAATGATACATGAGATTTGAATAACCAGGTCAAATTTATTGCACTTTTAATGTAAATGTAATTAATCAACTTGAAGTCGTGCAAAACTAAAAAAGAAAATTCTAAGTTTACCAGAATTTAGTAGGTACCCAACTGAGACCTTCAAGTGAATTATAATGTTGTAATGATAGTGATGAAATTCTTGTATATGTATGATTTTATGTAGGTTTTAAGAATTTTTCTACTAGACTTGCACACTAAGAATCAATTGCATTTACTGAAATCTAAATGAAATTTAGTTGGATAATAAGAATGAAACAACTATGAGAGCATTCAAAGGATTTAACTGTGGCTTCACTGTGTGAGTCAAATGATAGTGGACTTGAATTTGTAAGTTTTCAAGTAAATAATTAGTAACTAAGAAGGAGAGGCCATAAAGGGATGTAATGAATAATCGGATGACTGGTAAGAATTGACTAACTAGTGTCAAACTTAAGTATAATGATAGGAACTTATTGATAATTTCATAGGTAAGGTATTATGGAGCTGTAGTGAATGAGAGAACATATTATTGCAACAGATATATGTCTATAGTGAGGTAAAATCTCTTGTCAGTGGAATGACAAAAAACAGACCCTGGGATGTTTACAATGACATTGGTATGGGAGTATGTGCACAATTATGTGCATATAAGCATAACATATAAGGAGAAGAACATGTGTTTTTTCTTCTTCTCTAAACTTAGTTAGAATAGTAAATATTCTTTTATAGTTTCTCCATTTGGCACATGCCCTCAATTCACTCAAATTCAATTGCATGAGAATATTGAATTAACCATAATGAACCCCTATATGGATACATAGGAATAATTGTTCAAACAAAAAATTGAATCATCAAATTTCCTAGCCATATATTTGAATTTTCGATTCAGTACCACTAAAGTCGATTCAACTAACCTGCTATTAAAGATGAGGAGAAAACTATAGTATGGTAAGGTTGGACCTAGATATTATGTTATGATAAAAAATAAAGGATCTTCCATGGTTTGATTGTGAACATTCAAAGATCGACCTTACTATATTTATGATTTTTTTAATGTAGGACATCATGTGTGTGTGTGTAAATATATAACTATAAATTGGGGGTTGACAAAAGAAAATGGTAATAAAAAAATTTCCTTTCTTTGAGAGTTGATTAAAGTAAGGAGAAACATTTTGTGTACTAATTATTCTAGATCTAGAAGTAGGGGATTGTGAGATGAGTTTTAAAAAGCATAAGGGGCATAGAAGAATTA
Source organism: Pinus taeda (assembly GCA_000404065.3). Lineage (NCBI taxonomy): Eukaryota > Viridiplantae > Streptophyta > Pinopsida > Pinales > Pinaceae > Pinus > Pinus taeda. The sequence goes on from APFE030474538.1 coordinate 6,517, forward strand.
TTATTTCAAGATGTTTCTATCATGGTTGTTACCTTGGATTCAAGTTTGGGAATCGGTCTATACACTATGAAAATACTATATTTATGGAAAGGATCCTAAGGAGCACGAAAATTGATATAACTATTGGGTATATCTAGATATATGCTAGGCATAATATTGCTAGGTATTCATAGGTCTTCAATTGCTCCAACAATATAGTGGCTTATATAAGGGACTACTCAACAAACTCAATTTATGATAGTTATTTGCATAGTATTTTGTTTTCATATTTCGTACTTATAACAGAGGACATATTTATAGAATTGGAATCTAATAATGTATAGGAAAGGGATCAAGAAATTAGTACTGTGATCTAGCCTACATCATTCAACTAATTTATCGAAGAAAAAAAGTTGCTTAAAAAATGATATCAAAAATAATAAAAAATATCAAATACAATATAGCCATGTCTCAGGTCCAAACTCTAGCATAAATATGATGGTAATATCACCTTGTGAAAGAAAGAGAAACTCGTCTAGGTTTTTTGTGAATTTGTTGCTTGAAATATTAGATTTTGTTTCAAATTATCATGCCTTTATATTTCCACCATTAATAGTAGAACATAGACACGTTTGGATTTAATTTTATGAGAGTCTATACATTTGTATGTATGATCTCTTTTAACAAATTTTCTCAAGAAAATTTTGAAGATTCTATATTTCTCTATATAACAAGCCTAACCTTTGTTACTTTTTTATTTAGGTGCTTGATTAGGAAGGAAGTGTGCTTGCAATAAATAGCATTAAATGTGCGCTACTTGGACATTTGAATTGGGTGGTTAAATAATACCATGTCCTCTTATCATGGAGAATTTGAATAAACTCCATGAAATGCTTGTAAAGGTTACTGAAATATTACAGACTAAGATGTTATTTTCTATGACCAACATATTATTTATTGTTAAAACTTAACATTTTCTCCAGTAAAAGCCAAATGTTGTGGGAAGAACAGGGGATGTTCCTTGAAACACCTAACATAATTTGAGGCTTGGGGCTCATAACATTAAAGAGTATTATGAAGGTTCACAATGACAAGATCTAGGCACACTTTATTATGGAGGTAAGCTTTGTTGTGGAGTTCTTGATATACTAGATTCACTAGTTTTGAGTATTAAATGACATCCATTTCGTCTTGGAAAAAGGGGTGAATGGGATAAGAAAAATTGGGTCAAGTTTACAAATTGGTGTTATCATATGTTTAGGTTCAATTCCCTTTTTCTTTTTCTATTTACATTTTCCATTTTCTTATGAATGCAGGAAAGTAGGGATGTACACAAGGTTGATATTTTATGGTTGCTTATGCAGTTGTTGCAACTAAAAACTAAGAGTACTACAAATACAATAAATCAATATTTCATAGTGAAGAAGCTTTTAATACCATACATTATATCATGTAAGCTTAAATGCAAAAAATGGTTTATTATTCTTATAAATGGGAGGAGTAGGAGTATGAATTGTGTTTTGTAATTTTATTGTTTTATATCTTAATAGAGCTATGCATTTGATAGGTAATAATAACATGTTTACTTGAAAACTTTCATCACCATTTCTGGAACTTTTATCTTGACCAATCCCCAGTTCTTTCCATTACATAAGTAATTTACTTAACGTTGCAAGTTCTTTTGGAACCCTTCCATACCCATTTTACAAAACCCAGTTATTGCTACTTCCCCTTTCACAACCGACACAAATTTGGAGGTGGCATATGGGAAAAATTAGAAATGGAATCTCACATATGATAGTTGCATGTAACCAACCAATATGAATTCTAGAGAACAATAGAAGAAACAACATTGAAAAATTTTCTATTTTTATAACTAAGTTTCTAAAAATGAAAAAAAAAACAGAAAGAACAAATGTAGATATGGCCATTGTATTTTCCTTAAGGCATTTCCTTTATAGATATTTACCTGAAAAATTACTAACCAATATACAATAAGAAAATAACACACCTCTTCTTTGAAATAAAAATCACCAACATTTCTTTATTCAATAAGTACTAAAACAGACCTATCTCTGGTTTTACTTTTACAAAGTATTATACATTTAAAAAATAAATAAACAAAATAAAAGTGATTATTACCATAGGTAACTGCGAACTATAATGACACAAAGAATTGATAGGGTAACCACTTGTAATAACATTCTCCTTTGACCATGACCAATTTATCTTTTGACTTGCCTCAGAGGGACTACCGCCACCTCCAAATCTTCTTCTATATGATAAGTTATCATAATTTTTGTATACTTTTTAATATGTGATTGTTAATATTGTTCTTTTTATTAGTTTGTTTATAAAAGGAAGAACTAAATAAGGATTTTTTGAATACATACTTTTCATATAACATCATTTTTTTGTTCAAATACAAATTGTGGGTTATTAAATGAAGGAATTTGTGAAATTATAAGAATAATTTTAAGATGTATGTTTATGTCTAGGAAAAATTACAAGGTAAATTGTCAAATGTCACCTACATGATAGAATATTGTACTTATACAATTTTTCAATTTTTAAGGTTGAAGAATCACTTATAAAATTATATATTTTGTAAGAGGTACAAACTTTTCAATGAATGTTACATAGGTAATTTTATAAAAAAATATTTATACTTAAAAATTTTGTTGTGTATTTTGCTCCTCGATAAAAATTGTTCTCTTATTGTTATTGTTATAAATAAAAATGAAAATAAAATTATTATGAATGTAATTTTCTTATTAATTAGCATGTATGTATATAGATAATGTAATAGTTATAATAAATAGTGAAGATAAGATGGTGATGGTGGCGGTCGTGGTGGTAATTCTAAGTGGGATACTATTAGCACTATTTGGATATTAAAATAGTGATTTAATGTTGTTGTTGTGGTGGTGATGGTGATGATGGTTTTAAGAGGGAAACAATTAGCACTATTTGAGTATTAATGTAGGGAGTTAATGTAATTTTAAGAAGGGCACTACATAACCATCAAACAACCATGAAAGTCTTTTCAACTGCCCCACACAACACAATGGATATCTTCCTTTTCTCCAATCAACAACTTATCCTTTGGGGATGTTTTTTCCTCCAATTCTTAACTACACCCATCTATATTTCATCCAAGGTTTGTAATTTCCTCTTCATAATGCTAATTTCAACATTTTTTAGATTAGTTAATGTTGATCAATAGAGAATACAACAAAAACAACATAGAGCATGTACACAAGAATGTTAGAATGAATGTGGTGAATAGTAATATGAGACTTGATGGGATGATGATTAGCATTCTTTTTGACATGAAGATTGAAGTGCTCTTACACTTTCCCCATGATAATTGTGCTTGGGATAATTTTTTATAAGTTATATATTGGTCATAATAACATGAGATGGTTTCCCACCAATCTCTTACATACATCCAATGATTGGATTTATAAATCAAAAAACGTGGATGACATCATTTAAGTCACATGGTAGAATTGAGATAATACATATGAAAAATGCTTTAGTTTCCTATAAACCCATTTCCTCTTCCCCTCTTCTGGAATCATTACCTTTCTTGACCTAAATTCATAGCCATTTTAGACCATTATTAGTATTATATTACATAAATAATATTTAGATAAAATGAATTCACTATAGAAAGCCTACCACATAACCGATATAAAAAACCTACTACGTAACCTATATAAAAATATTTATGTCATACACACCTAGCCATTTTAGTTAGGCCTCGTCCTTAGGCTCTATACAAGAAACCCACACCAACAAA
>APFE030474541.1:0-26877 GCA_000404065.3 Pinus taeda
CTGCGCCAACGTGGCTACTACAGGCAATTTATTAATAAAAGAATGAAATTTACATAAGCTTCTCTCATGCACGGTGAACCTACAAATGACCCTCCATGCGCTTTAAATAGAATTCATGGACCAATCGGGTTCAAGCCACGGATCAAGTGTCGGTAATACCGAGGAGAGAATGAACCGTCTGATCACTACATATCGTGACTGTCGGATTGTAAGTTACAAATGTACAATGGTAAAGAAACACACTTTACCTAACTCTATACCTAACTCTATACTAGACCAAGTTGAACTTAACTATTCCTATGTGTCGGAATATCCTAACAAGTAGGATATACTGAAACTCATTCACACTTACAATATAGTCCTATGTATCAAATAAATATGTTTGGAGAGCCAACGATTCACTCTTTTATAAATAAAGAAGAAGAATTTCAACATCCATGCTAATAATTTAGTAGCTATATGGAAACAAAATGTGGGGGCATATGTACTTTCAAGGGAAGAAGAGGACATTGAAGCGCTAACGACACTTGGTCTAGAGGAATCCTTGATGGATAAATTCACAAGTCCTAGTTACTAGGTACATGCCTTCTGAGGTGATGATTGATGCTATGTGATTTTTTTCACTAGTTTCAATCTAACTCCTTTCCCCTATCAACATTACCCAATGCAATGAGTGCTAAGTGCACAATCCAATATCATGAGAAATTGATAATTTTGACTAATGCTCGAGGGATATGGGTCATGCATTAATACCATAATGTATGTAATAATAACCAAAATGAACTCTAAATGAATAGTTCACAAGGCATAATACTTTTTAATATTTTGTAGATGGGGTAGCAAGAAGAGTTCTCATGACTATGGATGAAACTCCATAATTTCAAGCACTTGAGTGATATGAGTCTTAGAGTGAATGAATACTCAAAAAGTCCTAGTCGCCATGTGGAAGCCATGAAGATATTGAATTGATATTATGCAATTCATTTGACAATTTCAATTCCACCTCTACATCTTATAAACATCACTTAATACACTAAATATTACACACTGATTAATTATTTTCACTAATATTAATAAAAATATAAATAAATAAATCTATAAATTTCTTTTAAATAATATCTCATAAATATATTATGAAAGATATTAAATTTAATAACATATAACTATGAGTCATAACTATGTTCATAGAAAATGTGATAGAACCATCAAAAATGCTTGTGGAGAAATGGTTATTGGAATTGTAAGATTTAAATTTTTTAATAATTTTGAAATAAAAAATCTTTTACTCATACACTGTTCCATAATCTCTGGTTTATATTCATGGTACTACATTAAAATCATACAATAGACATCAATAATTTATTAAAAAAATACTTTAACATTATAAATATGATTGAAATAAATAAAATTTAAATTTTCCATATTGTTTTAAGTGTCTATTTTATTAAAACAAACAAAATATTTAAATTATTAAATTCATAAATTAATGATTTAATTTAAAAAAATACAAAGTTTCCATAATTTCAAAATTCTTACCCATAGAAGCGTTGACCTTTTATATTTCCCTAATTATCTGTACTCATTTTTATCTTAATTACACGCCAGTTAAGTCATCTTATACATAATTTCACATAATATATTTTGGCAGTAGCGATGTTAATGTCTCTATGACACATTGGTTAATAAAAAAATCTGGAGTATCTTTGAGGTATGGAATGGTGGCTATGACCACCCACTCCCCAATTGGATTGGATTGCCAATGCTTTCAGCAATTTAATACTTATTTATTTTGTATAATTATTGCATTATATTTATGCTCATATGCATCTTTCTATTGGAGTTGGGCACTTTAATCATTTTCTTAATTAATATTTTTGATCGGATAGCCTAAATTGAAAGATGCCAATATATTCTCGTAGTTATCACTCTATCAATGGATAGAATTCACACCACTAACTTACTTGCATGTCTCAATCACATGTTTAAAGCACACTTCAATTAATTTTTACAAAGAATGATTATAAATTTACTGTACCTCTTGTTGATAACCACGTATGTTCATTAGTAAGAAATGTATTTAAAAAAAATTATAAAATATATATTCCAATCGACATTGATTCTAAAACGTATGTTTGTTTACATTCTTAAACTTATGCCTCTTCAACCATTTGCCAAGTGTTCTTTCAGCACTGAGAAATATATTTAAAACAAATTATAATACCTATGTTCAAACACGATTTTGAAACATATGTTTATTCACATTCTTAAACTTATGCCTCTTCAACCATTTTCCAATTGTTTTTTCCAAAGAACAAGTGTCCATCAATTTCACCATTCCTCCCATCGTTCAATTAATTCGCAATGGAAATAACTCTCCCACTCCATGCTCGATAAAATAACAGCGCCACTCGATCTTGAGCGTTTCAAATTGTCATTAAATATTTATTGTACTTATTATTCATTACCATTCCATATATTATAATCAAACACTCCATGGATGCATGCATTTCTTTGTTAGCACTTCTTGAAGGATTACTGGAATGCTGGAAGGATTATTCTAAATATTTGAAGGGCTTCTCTCAGCTTTTATCTGGTAAAAAAGGTGACAAATCTTTCATAGCCTTCCTTTTCTCTACCTACTATTTTTTTAGGTTTCAGCATTGGAGAAATGATTTCTTAGTGATTGCGTTTTTAATCGTTTCCATCCTCTCACAGCTATCTTTGATAATTTGGTGTAGTTGGTGTCTGATTGAATTATTCCCTAAATTCTGATGTTAATTTCATTACATGAAGGAAAGAAGGAATGCAAGAGTTTGAGAAATGAAGTAGCTGTGGAGAAGGTGCAGAGAATCAAGTATGATCGAACAATTCATAATGGATAGACAATAACAGCCACCATCTCATCTTACAGGTATCTACACATTTTCCTTCCACGATATTTTTCTCTACCTACTATTTTTTCAGGTTTCAGCATTGGAGAAACACTATCTTAGTGATTGCGTTTTTAATTGTTTCCATCCTCTCGCGGTTGTCTCTGATAATTTGGTGTAGTTGGTGTTTGATTGAATTATTCCCTAAATTTTGATGTTAAACTTCAATACATGAAGGAAAGAAGGAATGCAAGAGTTTGGGAAATGAAGTAGTTTTGGAGAAGGTGCAGAGAATCATGTATGATCGAAGGATCATAATGGATAGACAATAAGAGCCACCATCTCATCTTACAGGTATCTACACATTTTCCTTCCGCGATATTTTTCCACTTTGATTCAAATGATATGACTAGCCCGTAGAAAAAAGAAGAGAATCAATTGTGTATAAATTCTCCATGATATGACTAGCCCGTAGAAAAAAGAAGGTTCTGGTCTTTTTTTAAACACTCCCAAAATTTATTGCTTCTCTGCCATTGATCTTCTCTCGAAAGATCCAACGGTTCATGGTAGATTTTGGGTTGACAAGACACATGGGAGTTAACCGCTCGATAAAGTAGTTTCTCCACACTCTTTCGCTGCTACGTGTCCTCCGATTTGTGGAATTGGAGCCACTACTTTGCCGACCGAAATACCACTCGAGGTTATAAACCCACCTTTAACCATCAATTATTATAAGAATTTAATTACCGAGTTCCAATGGGTGCATATTTTAGGTTTAGGTTAAAGTAATAGTGGTGAATTTATTTTAGTTAGATGTTTTAATTATGTATGTAATGTGAATGACCTAAATAATTTCTGGTTGGAATTTGACAAAAAAAAATTGACTCGATCATAATGAATCCAAAAATATAAAATTAAAATTATATTTTGCTTAGTTGACCATAAGTCTATCTATAGTATATCTCGGCATTTATTTACGAGGCAATTACTAATCCATTCACTCTGTCATTAATGTCATTGATGTAGGCAGAAATAGTGGCTTAAGAAATCTCAACAATCACCCCACTGTTCACCCTTTTTACACAATTCTGCCTTTTGCTTTTAGAACTGGAATGCCTTTGGAACAAGGCCAAAACAATGCATTTGTGCTTTATAAACAGAAATGTCCACGATTCACCAGAGATCACGATCTAATTGAACCGACGGTCTAGATTAAATCGCATCATTGCAAGTCGCAAGGTTCTTGATCCAGAGCTTCCCTTTGTTAAAGTCCCGATGTGATTTGTTGCGCCAATCGCTTATCGACAATCACTGCTTCCCTGCGGCTTAAGGCTTTATCACCCCCACCCAAATATTCCGATGCGATATGTCGGCAGTTGCTAATCGCAACTCATGAAGACTTGGGGTCTGCCTTCCTCTTAAACAGACTTGCGATGCGATAGGTTATGGTTCATGGACCCGACAATTTACAAAAGTTCCGTGAATAACATTTCAAATCCAGATTTCAGATCCGCTAAGTGTTTGCGCTAACTGTTAGTGTAACTTGGATTTTCCCCTGCAGGACCAAAACTATGTAAATAAACTTTGCCGATCTGATATCGGTGATCCAACGGCTGGGATTTAAATCAACAACAAACAATGGCGCTTATAAAAAAGGCCATGATTTCGATTAACTCTGTGTTTTTCTATTATGAAGCATGAAAATGAAATAATATATAGATTTATGACATCCATTGTTCATATTTAAAAAAAAAAATGTGTGTGGAAGTTGCACTTGATCTACTTAAATTAATAGCATAAGATTAGGTAGAGATGGTTTATCAAATGTAATTTTGTAGTTTGTTTTGAGTGTTTTTTGCATATCAATATTGTCTTTATATTCATATTACTTTATGAATAAGTTTATATTATTTGTAAATATATTTAAATTACTCATAATCAACCTAATTAATTGTTCACTATAAATTAACTATGTGGCACCATTGATTTGAGAATGGTTAAAACATTTTTTTTTGAAAGAAATAGAATAATATAATTATATAAGATAATAATGATATTTTTGGATTCATAATGATTTGTAATCCCTGAAACAAATGTTTTCAAATTTTTTTAAAAGAAACTTTAAACACCTTACTTAATTCATGTGTTTTTAGATTTTCTATTGTTTTTAATTTGTCCAAAATTATTTGGGATTACAAGTAAATTTGATTCAAAAAATAAATAAAAAATCATAAGTAAATTTGAGTAAAGATTGTTTGGAATCACAAGTAAAATGTACTTAGTTCCAACCAAAAATTCGTTGACATCTACTTGTTAGACAACCCATTAAGATCAAGTTATATATCATTATTTTTTTAAAGTAATGGAGACATATAGAATTAATTGTTTTAGAAAACACATTTTCTTAATGGTTAAGAAAATTTAAATTATAACTATTATGATTAGTGTATCATTAAAACATACATTATTAAGTAAGAACTAGTATTTTAATAAATATTAGGAGATTTAAATAATTAAAAAAAGTTACAAATATATATTAATTATGTTGAAAAATCTCACAAACATAAAACATATTACATTTTTTGTTATTTAAATTTCCTAATATTTATTAACATAACCTCCTTATACCACATAATCATAATCATGTAGATATTAATGTAGTCCATTGGAATGCTTAGGTTGTGATATTAATGAAGTCCATTACAAGGATTATCTTATCATATTAACAATCTATTGTTTTATTAATAAATAGCTAAAATGATTTTAGATTAATTCTAGATATGAAAAAAAATAATATATACTAATATGTTGTTTTAGAAATTTAGTAATATAATTTTAATTTGATATTTTTTGATTCATTATGATTGAGCCAATTTTTTTTTTGTCAAATTCCAAGCAGAAATGATTTAGGTCATTCACATTACATACATAATTAAAACATATAACTAAAATAAATTCACTACTATACAAAATAGGTAACCATGTGATCTTGAATCTAGAAAAAAACCAAGTTGTTCACCAACTATTTTTTATTGGTTCAAATTTCACTCTTACACAACCATTAATATTTCTTATCCTTAGCAAAATGGAAAATTGTGTATGGTAAATTATGTATTTATGTTACTTTTAATTTTATTCAACATTAAATTGTTTTGTTGATATCAAATGCCTTTTTTTTTACTGTTAGGTGATTTCATTGTTTCATCATGGATCCAACTATTTGGAGTTCTCTTCCATTCAAAGTTCTTGAACTTGTCTTCTTATGGCTCCCTTTATCAGTTGTAATAAAGTTTGGCACTATTTGTAAAAAATGGAAGAATTCTTTGCAAAACCCTTCTTTCTTTTTATGTTGCAAGAATGTCTCTACGAATGAATTTGGATTTTTCGTTCATTTCCTCAATAGTGAAGACAATTGTTTTGCTGCTCAATACCTTAATCAGAATGGCCACATATATCAATTTCATTTCAGATTCTTAGATTCAAGATATAGAGTAGAGTGTATTGTTGGACCAATGGTGGTTTTACCCTTACCAACATAACGCTTTGAAACACACAACTATTTTGTAACGAATCCATTTACAAAGACATTTAAAAACATAGGGCCAATACGAATTGGAGACTCGGGATTCTTTTCATTATTGGAAAATGTAAGCAGCGGAAAATGACTAGGTTGTTCTAAAACATATCTATGACAAAATGCAATTTGAATTTTATGTTTGTAGTAGTCTTCATAAGTTATGGAAAAGGGCTGTTGTTCCATTTGGTGGCACTTCACCCCCTAAGAATGTATTGTTTTATAAAAGTAAATTGTTTTGGCCGTATCTTGACAAGGAGTATGAAGATTATCCTCGATACAGGTATACAATCTAGTGGTTTGACATAATAAAAAATGAGTGGGGTTTTACATTTGTTCCAATCAGTGACATACGTTGTATGTCGTTAGCAATATACATGAATCAGTTGATATGCCTTGTCAATGATGATTCCATTTCTGTATGGTCAATTGAAGAATTAGATCATTTCCAATTTGGTCAACTGTGTGTCGAATAAAGAATTGACTATTTTGAAGATGATTGGGGTTTCATATGGAAGTTGTTGGAAGAAATTTCTGCATATATAAATAGCAAATGTCCTGGCTATCTTTCGTTCCAAATAGTCCATGGTCTAGTTCTTATGTGCAACTGCAGTGAAGTTCCTTTCCTATTATATGATATGGTAACTCGAATCCTTTTTCCAATAGATATTGATAATTCAACTAATGAGGAGATGTCTCAGTTTTGGTACCCATCATTGGAGGATTGCAATGATTTGATTGAGTATGGAGGTGTTCTTGCAATTGCTGCCCACATGGATTTTGTTGATGAGATTCCACCATTGGATATGGTGATGGATTCTTAGGATATCAGTATTCTTAGGAGTTCTTATAAATGTTTCCATTTTATATACTCTCTGTGGTTGTGGAAAATATTTCCATTTTTGCCTCTACATACTATGTGTCTTTATGCTAATACTTTAAAATTATGTTTGTATCGATCTTTGTGATGTAGAATATTTAATATTGTTTCCGCTAAAGTTTTCTTATTTACATGTAAATGTTTCTCGATGTTATGCATTTTTCTTTGTTTGTATAATTATAATTTCTATGATTTATGTTATATATATTATTATATTGGTTTTTGTTATTGATTCTCAAGCAATGTTATATGTTTATGTTCATTTTAATATTAATATTTATATTTTGATAGTATATATAGTTCCTTTGTTGTTTCCCAAGATTATGGGTTCCATTTTGATTATAATACAATACATGGAAATTTAGACTTTTTTGTTTAATCCATTTGGAAGAATTCATTTTTTTTTTGCCATTTTGAAAATTTTTGTTTTTGTTTTTGTTTTGTTTTTATACATTTTGATAAGTTTATATAGTTGGAAAAAAAAAACATATACACTTTTTACGTTCCATGTTTATGATTCCATAATGAATATTTTGTTATTGATTGTAGACATGTCATCTGAAGGCACAAGCAAGCATACAAGAAAAAGAAATGTCACCACAATCACATGAGAGGTCTAATGAAAGTCGTCGTTTACGGTATCAAAAAAATAAGGATGCCATAAATGACTGTAGGAGAGATACATATAACAAAAAAACGAGTGAAGGCACTCTTCAAAATGATTCTATAATTCCTCGTAAGTATCATACTATGGACGATATAATTGAAAGAACATTTCCTGTTGATAGTTCATTATCAGGATATGCTCCTCCTCAGCATAATCTTGTTGTTCAATGCTCTTCTGAAAATGTTCATAACATTGGGGAAACATCTTGCAATCGGGAAGAATGCCATATCAATATTGTGGATGTAAATGTCCACCCTAACCCTTTCGTGTGTCCAATTGCATGTTCTGATGGCCAAAGTTTGCAAAACATCCATGGTGGAGGTAATGATGACATTTTGTGTGATGATTTGGATTATAGTTTACTTGGCCATTTGTTTGATAATTTGGATCCATTTGCTCGAAACAAAAAACCTTCAAATCCCGCTTCTCAAAGTAGTGTGGTCCCACCATGAGAATCAGTCATCCCTGATAGAATTTCGCATGGAACAATGGATGTAACACAATTATATTTTGATTTTCGCTGCAATAGTGGTTCTACTACATTCCTATATTTACAAAGTTTTGTTTACTAAATTTATTTTATTTTATTATCTTCGGGTAGGATACAACTTGTTTTAATAGAGGTCTAGAAATTAACTCCCAAAGTGTTCCCTCTACTAATCTGAGAAGTGAAGATGAAGCATGTCATAATCTTCCTGTGCATTCTCCTCGATGATCAAATTGCCAAACTAATGTAAATTTTCAATGTTTTTGGTTGCTTTTCATTTTTTAAATTTCTAATTGCTTAGACATTGAATTTTATGGTGTATTTTATTTTCTTTGAATAGGACACAAGTCATTCCAATAGAGGCATACAAATTAACTTCGTAGATGTTCCATCTACTGATGTTAGAAGTGAAGAGGAACCATCTCATAGCATTCATCCACATCGCCAAACAAATGTACATGTTGAGTGCATTTGATATTTTTCTCATTTTTTCATTTACAATTGCCTGAAAATTGTGTTTTGTAACATTTCATGGAGAAACCATGATCTCATCTCATTAGATTGGCAAATTGAAATCCAAAACATGAAATTGTAAAACTAATGTAGATGTTCAATGTATTTGATTTATTTTCAATTTTTGAATCTTTCTTTTTTGGACATTTAGTTTTATAACGTATTTTATTTTTTTGAAACATGAAACAACTCATTTGAATAGAGGCAAAGAAACTACAACCAAAAATGTTCCATCCACTGATCTTAGAATCCAAGAGCAACCGTCTCATAACCCTCATCCACATGAAGACACAAATGTAAATTTTGAATGCATTTGATTCTTTTTCATTTTCTTCATTTATAATTAGTTGGAAATTAAATTTTAAAGTATTTTATGACAAAGAGACCTTTACATCCTCTCAAGTTCACGAAATTCACACCATAAATTTGGAAAGATATTCTCATAGATCCATTCCACATGCTTCAAATTTGCGAAGGGAGTCTCATGTTCTTGAAGATGAAGTAAATGTTAGAAAAGATTTTACTCATCCAAATGGTTTTCAACATGGTTTGGCGAGTAGAGATCATATTCATTTTGATGAAAACATGATTGCAGTGCATAAAATGTTTCGAGCAAAGATAGATAGCTTGTCAGTTGTCCAAATGTGCCACATTTGCCAAGAATCATATCCCAGAATCCTTGTTGTGAGGCATTCTGAAGGACCTGTTTGCAGATGATGTAAGAGTGAAAGAGGAGCCCATCGTTTTTGTCGATATAATAACATGGATCCTGGTGAGTGACCTCATATTTTAAGAGTTCTTACTCAAGTTGAAGAAATGCTAATAACACGTGTGAATCCTATTTTTCAAGTGACACATGCTCGAGGTGGGCAATATAAGTATAGTGGTCATACAATTAGCTTTCCTCAAGATATTTCTGCAATTGTACAAAGCCTTCCCTGACATGTTGAAGATATTGACTTTCTAATTGTGAGAAGACATGGCACTGAGTCTAAATATTATGAATGTTATGTCAAAAGATCTGGAGTGATTGCTGCATTGCTTTTCAAAATCCAACATGATCAATATTATCGAGATGTTGTAATTGATTATGGTTCAATGAATGCTCTTCTCGAAAGATCAATAGATGTCTCCTCCAGGCTTAAATTTGTTGATTGTGATATTGAAGAATATGAGACCAATGAAACTAATAATGAAGAGTTTCATGTTAAGCATTTGCCCTCTCATACTTCTTCCTTTGTTGCTCGCCTACCAAATGAACGAAGAGAAGTGGAAGAAATTAGAGCATTTCTTGATAATGTTGATTCTTCACATGTTCAAGACATGGATTGGCCCAATATTGGAACCTCTCCAGTGAATGAATATAATACAGAGGGGTTATTAGATATGGCATTCCCAGCCTTGTTCCACACTGGTGATGCTAATTGGTTGCAACCACGTATTTGTAGTGTTGAACTTCATGAGTATGCATTGCATCTTCTTAGGTACTATGATCAAAGATTTGGAAGCCATCCTCTCTTTTGATATTACCTGTTAAACATGATAATGCAACATCAGAGCCAAGAAACTGCTGCAGTTTTTGCAAAGAAACATTTACATGATAACTCACCTACAACAATTGAGGAGTTGTGTCACCAACTATCTGATTTACCAGATAATAAGTTGGTTGAGCAACTTATGCGGTTTGGTTCTTCTATGAGAGGTACAAGGGCATACTGGACTAAGTGTTGATCTGAATTGACGGACATGATTACTAAGTTAGGATGCCCATCTTTATTTTTTACTATGAGTGTAGCTGACACAAAGTGGCCAGAGTTGCATAACCTCATGCCCATACATTCACATTCTCATTCTTCAAATGAGCATCGTATGAAAATTGAGAATGTTATCCAGTACCCTCATATTGTTGCGACATTCATGCACCATAAATTCAATATTTTTCAAGAGGAAGTTATCCAAAAATATCTTAAAGCTAAAGACTTTTGGTACAGGTTTGCGTTGAATTTTTTTCTATACTTTTTCAACTTTTATTATGATTCTATTTATATTGTTTGTAGTAACTATATCTTCATTTATTTTAGATATGAGTGGCAACATAGAGGTTCAACACATATCCATGGTTTCCTATGGCTAGAAGGTGCTCCTGACATGGAAATACTTGATTGATCAAATAGTTCTGATGTACAACTTGTAAAGATATTCTTCAACAAATATGTAACTGCATGGAATCCACGTGACATACATTGTCGCAACATAATGGTTCCACGAAGCCTCAATGATGACCCTTGCCTATTGAATACTGGTCAGATTTTCTCTTCTAATCCTCATAATGATTACAAAGAATTGTTAAACCATGTCCAAAGGCACACAAAGTGTATTGTGGATTCTTGTTTTTGCAAAAAGGACACTATTCTAACATGTCGATACAATGCTCCATGGGATCTTTGTGATGAATCAAGATTGTTCATAGATGATCAATGAAGAAAAAAATATGAGCCAGCAAGAAATGATGACAGGCTTAATGTACATAACATTGACCTTCTAACAATGTGGTGTGCAAATGTTGATTTTCAGCCAGCGCTTTCTCGCTATGTTGTGTTGAAATACATTGCTAAGTATGCATCCAAAGCAGAAAAAAGGTTTGAAAGTTATCATCATATGTTACCCAGAATTTCAAATTCTATTGGCTCTGAGGATCATGCTTTATGTGCATATAGAAAGTTTCTTGCAAAAATGATTGTTGACCGTGACATTGGAGTACAAGAAACATGGCATATGTTTCTTAAGATACCTCTTGTTGTTTGTAGTCAAAAATTTGTTTCCTTAAATGTTGGAAGAAAGGTTTTTAGGAAAATATCAACGGATGGATTGCAATGTTCATCTGAGAATACTTTTGTTCAACATTATCAGAAAATACCTTTTTTCCTTGAACGTCTACCTTTGATAGAAACAACAATATCTTAGACATTTGATAGTAAGCGTAAACAAGATCCATGGAAGCCTAGAGATGTTCATGCTATTGTTCGGGTTTGGCCATGGTTTTATTCTATTCCTGGTGAGGCTTCAGAGGAATTTGAAACCTTTTACTAGACATAATTACTATTGTACAAGCCATTACATGACATTCCTACAGAAATTAGCCTTTGAGCTGAAATTATTATTGAAAGTTGGAGGAATTTTCAATATCGAGCATGGCATGTTGATCAACATCCATCAATTATAGACAATATTGAAGATGAAGAAGATGGTGATTTTTCTAACCAGGAAATGAATCTTGAAGATGATTTTCAAGAATGACAGATTTTCTCTGGTTTGGTTCCACCAAATGATGTGAATGTTTCTGATCTTCACAACCTTGGTCGAAGGGACTTTGATATATCCTTTGACTGGGAAAGTACAACTATTTCTGATGATGTTGCAGAAGAAGCTATTAATTTTATAAACAATGCAAAATCAATGGGTGATATTGTTGACCTTTCAAACAGAACATTTGCTTCTCCAGATTCCTTGTTAGAAAAACAACGACTTGCTTTTGAAATTATCTTAAGGTACTTTGCTGAATATGAGATTCGTGAAGCTCTTATTATGATTATTCAGGGCACTGCGGGCACTGGGAAGTCTTTCCTTATCCATTGTATTTTTGAAGCTCTTTCTAATTCGTCAAGTGATGGAAGAAGCCCTTTGCTTCTTCTTTCCCTAACAGGAATAGCTGCATTTAATATACATGCAAAAGAAATACACTCAGCTCTAAAAATTCCAATTAAAGATATGCAGCCACTATAGGGGCAGTCACTTGCAGCATTCAACGAAGAAATGTGACACGTTAGATATATATTGATTGATTAAATGAGCTTTCTAGGATCAAGGTTGTTTATGCAAATATATGCTCGATTGCGAGAAGCATTTCCAGAGAAAAAGAATTGTCCTTTTGGTGGCAAATCCATCATCCTTGTGGGCGACCTTGGCCAAGTACCTCCTTTCGGAGATAAGCCTTTGTATCCAGGTAATACAGCAGGGAAAGTCTTGTGGAACAAATTCAACATTGTTGTCACTCTTGACACAATCTTTCGCCAACAAGGGAATAATGAGAAACAATCTTGTTTTCGTAGAGTCCTCAATAACATAAGAAACATAGACCTTGTTCTTGAAGATTGGGAGTTTCTTATGTTTCAGGCTGATATGAGGTTGCATCATAGAGAAAGAGATTTATTTAATGTAGCAGTTCACATGTTTCTAACAAATAATTTGGTCTCCTTGCATAATAGGCATATGTTAAAATCATTAAATTATCCAATTGCATAATGCGTTGTTGAGCATTCAAGGCATTCAAAAATTAGTGGTGTTGATGATGATCAATTGGACCGTGAAGTTTTGTTGTGTCGTGGTCATCGTGTTATGTTGACATGTAATTTATGGGTTGAAGCTATCTTGGTGAATAGTGCACTTGGTTTTGTGAATGATATATTCTATCTTCCTACCTCTAAGCCACCTCAACTTCCAATGTTCACAACTGTTGTTTTTTATAACTATGTTGGTGTTCCATTTGATGCAAGCAATCCAAACACTGTCCCTATCACCCTAGTGATAATAGGAAATCGAAAACAAATCCCTTTGAAGATGTCATGGGCTCTTACAATCCACAAGTCACAGGGATTGACTTTAGAATGAGCGTCAGTTGATATCGGGAATAAAGAGCAGCAAGGCCTTACCTTCACAGCCATATCAAGAGTGAAATCAATAGATGGTTTACGCATTTCACTGCCTTTTTCTTTCCAACGTTATGCCGAGATGAAAGATAGCGCATATGTTACAATTAAGAAGAAGGAAGAGGAGTGATTGAAGTCCATATCACTATAAAATACAACTAATAACATTGTGACCTTCTTTATAGTATGTTTTTTGAATTTCTTTTATTATTCTCTTGATTTACTTTTAAGATAACAATCATTTTCATATATTTATTAGATTAATAAATTCATCATATTCATAGTAATATTTGAGAAAGTTGTTTACATCATTTCTCATGTTATTCATCTTACTTATTTATTTTTTTAAGCACCCATTGCTCTTTTCATTGCAACAGACCATTCAAACATAAACAATGAGTTATATGAACCAATCATTCCAAATCATTTCTATAACTGGTTCGTATTGATATTAATATCGTGGATTTGTATTACATCATGAAATGAAAAAAATGAGTTTTTGAATATTGGCCATCACCATGGCCAATATTCATTTTTTTAATATTGGCCACAATTTTATTCTATTTCTACAGTTTTTTCTATTGCATTTTGAAATGAGGCTTATATTTGTAGAATTTTTTATATTGTTTGGTTCACGTAACACTAAATTTTATTTTCATGTAACACTATAACATTAATTTTTTTAACATAAATAAAAATAGGGTGTTTACGTTTATAATATAATATATATATATATATATATATATATATATATATAATATATATTATGCTTATTTATTTGTGCATGTCATTATTAATTTTTCATAATGTGTTGTTGGAGCTATAAGCTTTCTTTCCTATCTTCGTAACAAGTTTGATAGAAAACATGGGTTCCACCCCGCATTTCTTGGTGATCATATTCGTGAGCTAGATCAAACAAAAACACACGTAAAATACTTTAAACATGTGCACGAGAGGGAGTCTGGGAGGAGAACAAGAAGGAATTGGTTGGAAAGTGTTAAGTATCGTGATCATTATCCTGTTGATTTGAATTGGAGTTACTTTTGTAGTCGATCTAGTTGTGTTTTGGAAGAGGCCGCTCCATAGATGACTTTCGAAACATTGTTTGAACTTCAATTTTGTAGTGGAATTATTTGATGTAAAGAAAACAAAAAATATATGTTAAGACTCAATGTTCTTTTTGTGGTTGCAATGTTGGTTAAATTTATTATTTAAAACACTAATGTTGTTTTTATGTACAAAATTGTATATCTTTGGTCTTAAATGTCCTATTATGTTGTTCTTCTTTAAATCCAATGTGTGCAATTTAGATGTGTTATTTTCATTTATGTTGCTTTGCTCCAATGGGAGTGTTACTATTTTATATCTTTCTCTTGCATTTCTGATTGTTGTGGTATTTTGTGTAAATCCCTTCACTTTGTTCACATCTTTCATAAATGAAAATATTGTTTACATTTATAATATTATTGTTTGGATTTCATGTTCTAGGTGTTTATATCAATATTCTTGAGATTTATACTATTAATAGATTCATGTATTGATATCAATGTATTTATGGCTTAAATTCTATTTATTATTTACAATGTAGTGATATAAATGTGTTATTATTAATGTAATGATGATTTATCATGTTTTAGTGCTTTATGGTTTGCAATGTGGTTCTTATATTGGTTTTGGTTTATGTTTTTTATTATTTTTTTGTGTTATAGCATTATTTATGTTTATATATTGATGCCATGGATTTAGGGCTTAGGTCGGTTTACTATTTCCTTGAGTTTATAATATTAAATGATTAGGTTTATTTGTTCTTTAAGTTTGTAATATTATTAATTCCTTTGGTTTATCATCTATTCCATTCGTTTTATTAATCCCTAATATTAAGATTTAAATAATAGACCTAATGTTTAATATTAATCCCTTACATTTACAATGTTTATTCCTTCAATTTATTGACATGCTACTTTCATAATATTAACAATCCCTTGGGTTTATTGATCCATTAGGTTTATAATATTGATAGTCACGTGGGTTGATCAATCTGTTAGGTTTAAAAAATTAATTCCTATTAATCCCTTGCCATTTTTTATCCCTTTGGTTTCTAATATTTTTCCCTTGGGTTTATTAATTCCAAATAGTTTATATTATCAAATTATTGGTTTTCTTTGTTCTTCAACTTTTTAATATTAATAATTCCTTGGGTTCATAATCCCTTGAGGTTTTAATGTTAATCCCTTTGGTTTATTATTCCTTTGGGTTTATTATATCAATCCCTTAGGTTCATTATTCCCTTGGGTTTATATTATTAGTCCTTTTTGTTTAATAATATTGCCTTAGGTTCATAATCCCAAGGGGTTTTATTATTAATCCGTTGGGTTTATTATTCCCGAGTCAAAGATTGTTTATTATAATGTTGACCATGGTCCAACATGGAATTGTGATAGGAATTGTCTCAATATGTTAATCAATGATGGTCGATCATGTTTATTTTAATGTTTATAATATTTTTCTTAGGGTTTATATACGTTGGGTTTATAATATAGTCCTTTGGATTTAATATTATTCCCTTGGGTCCATAATCCCTTATGGTCTTAGTATTAATCCCTTCGTTTTATTATTCCTTTGGGTATCCCATATTAATCCCTTGGGTTTATTATTTCATTAGGTTTATAATATCGATCATGGTAAACCATTGTCAATCATAGCCAACCATGCTTGAATGTTAGATTGTGACAAGGATTGTCTCACCATGAAAATAAATAATAATCCCTTGGGTTTATTGTTCCTTTGGGTTTATTATATCAATCCCTTGGGTTTATATTATTAGTCTCTTTTGTTTAATAGTATTCCCTTTGGTTCATAATCCCTTGGGATTTTACTATTAAAAATTCCAATTAAAGATATGCAGCCACTGCAGGGGCAGTCACTTGCAGTATTCCAAGAAGAAATGTGACATGTTAGATATATATTGTTTAATGAAATGAGCTTTCTAGGATCAAGGTTGTTTATGAAAATAGATGCTCGATTACGAGAAGCATTTCTAGAGAAAAAGAATTGTCCTTTTGGTGGCAGATCCATCATCCTTGTGGGTGACCTTAGCCAACTGCTTCCTGTCAAAGATAAGACTTTGTATGCAGGTAATATAGTAGGGAATGTCTTGTGGAACAAATTCAACATTGTTGTCACTCTTGACACATTCTTTCACCAACAAGGGAATAATGAGAAACAATCTTGTTTTCGTAGAGTCCTCAATAACATAAGAAACGTAGAACCTGTTCTTGAAGATTGGGAGTTTCTTATGTCTCGAGCTGATATGAGGCTGCATCGTAGAGAAATATATTTATTTAATGCAGCGGTTCACATGTTTCCAACAAATAATCTGGTCTCCTCCCATAATAGGCATATGTTAAAATCACTAAATTCTCCAATTGCACGATGTGTTGTTGAGCATTGAAGGCGTTCAGAAATCAGTGGTGTTGATGTGATCAATTGGATCGTGAAGTTTTGTTGTGTCGTGGTCAGTGTATTATGTTGACATGTAATTTATGGGTTGAAGCTGGCTTGGTGAATGGTGCACTTGGTTTTGTTAAGGATATACTCCCTTAGGTTTATAATATGAAAATCAATGATGGTCGATCATGTTTATTTTAATGTTTATAATATTTGTTTTGGGGTTTATATACGTTGGGTTTATAATATTAGTCCCTTGGATTTAATATTATTCCCTTGGGTTGATAGTTTCTTGGGGTCTTAGTATTAATCCCTTCGTTTTATTATTCCTTTGGATTTCTCATATTAATCCCTTGGGGTTATTATTCCCTTAGGTTTATAATATCGATCATGGTAAACCATTGTCAATCATAGCCAACCATGGTCAACCATGCTTGAATGTCACATTGTGGCAAAAAATGTCTCACCATGATAATAAATAATAATCGCTTGGGTTTATTATTCCTTTGGGTTTATTATATCAATCCCTTGGGTTTTTTATTCCCTTGGTTTAATATTATTAGTCCCTTTTGTTTAATAGTATTCCCTTTGGTTTATAATCCCTTGGGGTTTAGTATTAATCCCTTGGGATTATAATATCAATCGCTTGGGCTTATTATTCCTGAGTCAAACACAGTTTATTATGATGTCGACCATGGTCCAACATGGAATTGTGATAAGGATTGTCTCAATATGAAAATCAATGATGGTACATCATGTTTATTTCAATGTTTATAATATTTGTCTTAGGGTTTATATACGTTGGGTTTATAATATTAGTCCCTTGGGTTTAATATTATTCCCTTGGATTCATCACCCCTTGGGGTTTTAGTACTAATCCCTTTGTTTTATTATTCGTTTCAGTTTCTCATATTAATCCCTTGGGTTTATTATTCCCTTAGGTTTATAATATCGATCATGGTAAACCATTTTCAATCATAGCCAACGATGGTCAACCTTGCTTGAATGTCACATTGTCACAAGGATTTTCTAATCATGAAAATAAATGATGTTTATTTTAGTGTTTGTAATATTTATATTTGGGTTTACGAATGTTGGGTTTATAATATTTTTTTTTTTTGTAATTTAGGCTACTTCTATTATTATACAAAAAAAGATTACAAAATGATTACACTGAGGATGGCCTCAAAATTCTCCATGCTGAGATGGGTACAACAGGGCTTTAGCACTGGAAGGTGAAACTTCCTTTGAAAACTGACTTGTTCCATAGACGCTGGATAGACAATTGACACCAACCAAGACTGAAAGACTGACAATTGGACACAATCCGGAACCCACTGAAAGCCAAACCATTTGACACATACCAAAACCCACTATCCCGAGCTTTGTTCGGAGAATTATACAAACATAGATAGAGCAACAAGCATAGATGAAGATGAAGACCGAATCTGACCTGAATAGACCTGAATAGATCAAAAACTGTCCCACGACGAACGCTGTGCACTGGAGTCGCCGAACACACATCATGAAACCACAAAAACGACCCCCAAAACGACGCGGAGGCAAGCTCAAACATCCACAGAGGTGGATGGTTGCTCCTCAACAATTCTGCAACCATACTGATCTAACACACTCGAATCTGTGTAAGGAGCGTCATCTTTAGCCGGCTCGCTTGGACCCGCCACCGCACCCGAGGCCTCCGCAGGCTGAATTCTTGGACAATGAACAAGCGAAGGTGGCCGAGGCTCCGTTGGGACTTCTGGAGGAGCTGCGTTCTCGCACTTCTCAATCCGAACAGACACAAAATATGTAGCATTGTCCAAGGAGCAGGGGAACCGAAAACGGGTTGAGGGATGAGAGCTATGCGAGCACGCAACTGCACAGCCTCGACCTCTTCGTCTACCCCGGCCGTGCCTTGCCCCATGGGAGTTAACTTCTTCAGAGGGGGAATCCGTGGAGAGAGAGGAGCGCTGAGGGGTAGCTCTTCCTCTGGAGCCTCCCCGAGACCCACCCCTTCGACTGATAAGGTGGAGCCGTTCACGCGGCATTCTGGAGTGACACTGAAACAGGGGTTGCACAAAGAACTAGTTCTCCGCCCACCATAAGTCGCAGAGAGCCAATTAACCCTGCGTAAAGGCTTAATGGCTGACAGAAGCACGTAGGGCAACAGATACGAATCAGAAGGAACACAGAGGGGCGGGGTGAGAGTAAACACAAAGAGCCAACCCGGAATGTCACCAGGAGCGCCGAGGGGCGCAGTGAGAGCACATACAAACTGGTGCTTGCAGACGGGAGAGCGAGGGCGCCCAAAGGAAAAGACCAAGCCCTTCTGTGCTGAGGGCCGAGGTCTAAACCTTAGAGTCCACTGCCAAGGCCCGAGCACCAGCAGCAAATCGAAGAAACAAAGCATCCACAACCAGACGACGCAATGAACAAACCTCAAATGATGCATAACCAGCGGAGGCTAGTTCTTATTAAGCATCAGAGCGACGCCCCAAGCACTTGACATTCCAACGCAGGCAGGCTGCATGCTGAACACCGGAGAGGCGAATCGCGCGCAGACTATAATGCGGTCGACGGCAAATTGCAGGGCGGAGTAAAGGCCTGCATTTAATTTAACAGGACGGGGGTGGCAGGCCCGTAGATCTCCCTTACATCTGGCGGATCTGGGCTGCCACTTGCCTAGTGGGAAGGCCGCCCCCACATTAAACTCTTTAATATTCACCCGCAGTCGGGGTTGGGTTTATAATATTAGTCCCTTGGGTTTAATATTATTCCCTTGGGTTCATAATCCCTTAGGACTTTAGTATTAATCCCTTGGGCTTATTATTCATTTGGGTTTATAATATCAATCCCTTGGGTTTATTATTACCTAATGTTTATAATATCAATCATGGTCAACCATGGTTGAATGTCACATTGTCATAAGGTGATGTAGGGTTACCCCCGCTTACACCCACAGTATGCATGTGAAATGCATCATCCCATTTGTCCCAGGTATTTTAACTCTCTAAGGAGTCAAAATCTCTAACCTCCAAAGGTTAAGGCCCTATTAATCAACATAGGCTAACCAACATACAATATTCACTTATTGGGACTTTAATCACCCCTTAACCTTCAAATAAGACTTTATTAAAGCCTTTGTTTTAAATCCTATCAGATTAAAACCCTCTCATTAACTTTTATATATGTTAATATCGAGACTTTATTTACCCTTCTAAAGCTTCGTTACCCCTTAACCACATATATATACAACCATTCCTTCTTTAAACCTTGGTTATATATGTTTAAACGCATAAACCTTCCGTCAACGCTATTTTCCTTTATAAACCTTTTACAAAGGAAATACCCATAAAACATACCTTTCCATTTTATACGGCCTCTGCATGAATTTCGAGGTTCCACCTTTATCCCTAATCCAAATCGTTGTAGTTTGCGGTTACATTAACATGTGGTTCCTATCTCCTCTGATATGCGATTAACCTCGGAACTCAAAACATATTAACTACACCATATTAATACCATCGGGTCCACTCCTTTGTATGTCGCATTACTTCTCTGTCATTGACCTTCTCCCGAAATATCCAACGGTTCACAGCAGATTTCGGGTTGACAAGACACACAAGGGTTAATCACCCAATAAAGTGGTTTCCCCACACTCCTCCGCTGCTACATGTCCTCCAATTTGTGGAATCAGAGCCAAAACTCTCGATACCACTTACCACTGCTTTGCCGCCCGAAATACCACTCGAGGTTATAAACCCGCCTTTTTGCTGTGTTACTCTTGCGCTCTTCCATATGCAATGACTGTTGATCTACTCCATCGAACAAATTTCGAGGTTCACATTTATCGCTAATTGCAATCGCCATAATCTATGGTCACATTAACATGTGGTTCCCATCTCCTCCGATATGTGATTAACCTCGGAACTCAAAACATATTAACTACACCATATAATACCATCGGATCCGCTCCTTTGTACGTCGCATTACTTCTCTGCCGATGATCTTCTCCCAAAAGATCCAACGGTTCACAGTAGATTTCAGGTTGACAAGACACACAGGGGTTAACCGCTAGATAAAGCAGTTTCCCCACACTCCTCCACTGCTATGTGTCCTCTGATTTGTGAAATCAGAGCCAAAACTCTTGATACTGCTTACCACTGCTTTACCGCCCAAAATACCACTCAAGGTTATAAACCTACCTTTTTACTGTGTTAACTCCTACGCTCTTCCATATGTGATGACCGTTGATCTACTCCATTGGACGGTTTCGATAGTTCCTTTAAGTTACTCTGTTGTTTAATCTGGATCGTTGATCACTGAGATCCAACAATTACTATGCGCCAACACCTCACTTCTCTTCTAATCCGTTTTTTACTTTCACTTTACGCTATTTTCATTGTTTCCTCTATGAGTTTTGGGTTTTCTTCAGGGTTTACATTTATAATATTATTGTTGGGATTTCATATCCTACATGTTTATATCAATATTCTTGAGATTTATACTATTAATAGATTCATGTATTGATATCAAGGTATTTATGTCTTAAATTCTATTTATTGTTTATAATGTAGTGATATAAATGTGTTATTATTAATGTAATGATGATTTATCATGCTTTAGTGCTTTATGGTTTGCAATGTGGTTCTTATATTGGTTTTGGTTTATGTTTCTTATTATTTTTTTGTGTTAGCATTATTTATGTTTATATATTGATGCCATGGATTTAGGGCTTAGGTTCGGTTTACTATTTCCTTGGGTTTATAATATTAAATGATTAGGTTTATTTTTTCTTTAAGTTTATAGTATTAATAATTCCTTCGGTTTATCATTTATTCCCTTTGTTTTATTAATCCCCAATATTAAGGTTTAAATAATAGCCTTAAGGTTTAATATTAATCCCTTACATTTACAATGTTTATTCCTTCAATTTATTGACATGCTACCTTCATAATATTAATAATCCCTAGGGTTTATTGATCCATTAGGCTTATAATATTCATAGTCACGTGGGTTGATCAATCCGTTCAGTTAAAAAAATTAATTCCTATTAATCCCTTGCCATTTTTGATCCCTTTGGTTTCTAATATTTTTCCCTTCAGTTTATTAATTCCCAGTGGTTTATAATATCAAATTATTGGTTTTCTTTGTTCTTCAACTTTTTAATATTAATAATTCCTTGGGTTCATAATCCCTTGAGGTTTTAGTGTTAATCCCTTTGGGTTATTATTCCTTTGGGTTTATTATATCAATCCTTTGTGTTTATATTATTAGTCCCTTTTGTTTAATAATATTGCCTTAGGTTCATAATCTCTTGGGGTTTTAGTATTAATCCCTTGGGTTTATAATATCAATCACTTGGGTTTATTATTCTCGAGTCAAACATGGTTTATTATAATTTCAACCATGGGCCAACATGGAATTGTGATAGGAATTGTCTTGATATGTAAATCAATGATGGTCGATCATGTTTATTTTAATGTTTATAATATTAGTCCCTTGGATTTAATATTATTCCCTTGGGTTCATAATCCCTTGGGGTCTTAGTATTAATCCCTTCATTTTACTATTTCTTTGTGTTTCTCATATTAATCCCTTGGGTTAATTATTCCCTTAGGTTTATAATATTGATCATGGTAAACCATTGTCAATCATAGCCAACCATGCTTGAATGTCACATTGTGACAAGGATTGTCTCACCATGAAAATAAATAATAATCCCTTGGGTTTATATTTTTAGTCCCTTTTATTTAACAATATTCCCTATGGTTCATAATACCTTGGGGTTTTAGTATTAATCCCTTGGGTTTATAATATCAATTGCTTGGGTTTATTATTCCTGAGTCAAACATGGTTTATTATGATGTCGGCCATGGTCCAACATGGAATTGTCATAAGGATTGTCTCAATATGAAAATCAATGATGCTCCATCATGTTTATTTCAATGTTTATAATATTTGTTTTAGGGTTTATATACATTGGGTTTATAATATTGGTCCCTTGGGTTTAATATTATTCCCTTGGGTTCATAACCCCTTGGGGTTTTAGTACTAATCACTTCGTTTTATTATTCCTTCGGTTTCTCATATTAATCCCTTGGGTTTATTATTCCCTTAGGTTTATAATATCAATCATGGTAAACCATTGTCAATCATAGCCAACCATGGTCAACCATGCTCGAATGTCACATTGTCACAAGGATTTTCTAACCATGAAATTAAATGATGTTTATTTTAGTGTTTTTAATATTTATATTTGGGTTTACGAATGTTGGGTTTATAATATTAGTCCCTTCGGTTTAATATTATTCCCTTGGGTTCATAATCCCTTGGAGTTTTAGTATTGATCCCTTAGGTTTATTATTCATTTGGGTTTATAATATCAATCCCTTGGGTTCATTATTACCTCATGTTTATAATATCAATCATGGTCAACCATGGTTGAATGTCACATTGTCACAAGGATTGTCTTACCATGAATAAATCATGTTTATTTTAGTCTTTGTAATATTTATATTTTCGTTTACAAATGTTGGGTTTATAATATTAGTCCCTTGGGCTTAATATTATTCCCTTGCGTTCATAATCCCTTGGGTTTATTATTCATATGGGTTTATAATGTAAATAATATGGGTTTACTATTCCCTTAGTTTTATAATATCAGTCATGGTCAACCATTTTCAATCATAGCCAACCATGGTCAACCATGTTTGAATGTTGAATTGTGACAAAGATTGTCTCATCATCAAAATAAACCATGTTTACTTTAGTTTTCATAGTATTTATATTTGGGTTTATCAATTTTGGGTTTATAATATTAGTCCCATGGGTTTAATATTATTCCCTTTGGTTCATAAGCCCTTGGGGTTTTAGTATTAATCCCTTAGTTTTATTATTCCTTTGGGTTTATAATATCAATCCCTTGGGTTTATTATTCCCTTAGGTTTATAATATCAATCATGGTCAACCATGGTTGATTCTCACATTGTGACGAGGATTGTCTCACCGTCAAAATAAATCATGTTTATTTGATTTTTGTAGTATTTATATTTAGATTTACCAAATTTGGGTTTATAATATTAGTCCCATTGTTGAATGTTGCATTTTGACAAAGATTTTCTAACCATGAAAATAAACCATGTTTATTTTAGTGTTTGTAATATTTATATTTGGGTTTACCATATTAGTCTCGTGGTTGAATGTCCCATCTTGACAAATATTGTCTCACCATGAAAATAAATCATGTTTATTTTGGTCTTTGTAATATTTACATTTGGGTTTACGATTGTTGGGTCTATAGTATTAGGCCCTTAGGTTTGATATTATTCCATTGGGTTCATAATCCTTTGGGGTTTTATTATTAATCCCTTGGGTTTATTGTTCATTGGGGTTTTAGTATTAATCCCTTGGGTTTATTGTTCATTTCGGTTTATAATATCAACCCCTTGGGTTTATTATTCCCTTTGGTTTATAATATCAATCATTGTAAACCACTGTCAATCATAGCTAAACATGGTCAATCATGCTTGAAAGTCGCATTGTGATAAGAATTGTCCCACCATCAAAATAAAACATGTTTATTTTAGTGTTTGTAGTATTTATATTTGGGTTTACCAATGTTGGGTTTATAATATTAGTCCCATGCTTGAATGTCACATTTTGACAAAGATTGTCTCACCATGAAAATAAAACATGTTTATTTTAGTGTTTGTAATATTTATATTTGGGTTTACAAATATTGGGTTTATAATATTAGTCCCTTGGGATTAATATTGTTCCCTTGGCTTCATATTCCCTTGGGGTTTTAGTATTACTCCCTTATGTTTATTATTCATTTGGGTTTATAATTAGTGTTTGTAGTATTGATATTTGCCTTTACTTGATGTGAAGTTTATAATATTATTCCCATGGGTTTAATATTATTCCCTTGGCTTCATAATCCCTTGGGTTTACTATTCATTTGGGTTTATAGTATCAATCCCTTGGGTTTATTATTCCCTTTGGTTGATAATATAAATCATGGTAAACCATTGTCAATCATAGCCAAACATCGTCAACCATGGTTGAATGTCGCATTGTGACAAGAATTGTCTCACCGTCAAAATAAACCATGTTTATTTTAGTATTTGTAGTATTTATATTTGGTTACCAATGTTGGTCTTATAATATTAGTCCCTTGGTTAATGTCGCATTTTGACAAAGATTGACTCCCATGAAATAAACCAGTTTATTTTCTCTTTCTAATTTATATTAGGGTTTACAAATGTTGGGTGTATAAAGATTAGTCCCATGGGTTTAACATTATTTCTTCCGGTTCTAATCCTTGGGGTTTTAGTATTAATCCTTTAGGTTTTTATTAATTGGGTTATAATATCAATCAAAGTCATATTTATGTTCCTCTTGTGTATTAATATTAATTATATATATATTGGAGTTAATATTATTAATTAAATTAAAAAAAATATAACTAAATAACTGGTGTTAATATCATATAGTTATTAATAATCCTATATATTATTATAATCAAATGTAATTGATAATATTTATATAGTTATTTGACGCATGAAATAGGAAAATACACACAATGTACACAGATCATGCACAAGTTCTATTATCTCGAGGAATTTTTTAACTCTCTAAGGAGTTAAATCTTCAATACTTAATGGTTTAAGGCCCATTTCATAAATCCCTATGCAGAATGCTTTATTAAGCCTCAATTATAATCTAACCCTTCATTCCCTTTCTATCTGGACTTATACCTCAACATAACCTTCTTTAACTTTGATATCGGGACTCATTCACCCTTATAAACCTTTGTTAATCCTTATGACGCACATATAACCAATTCCCACACTATAACTTTGATTATCCCAGACTTAACCACTAAACCGTCTATCGCGCTTTAATCCATTTATAAAAGAACACACATAAACATATGTAAACTCACCTTTTCCGCCTTTTCCAAAGCCTTTGCATAGTTTTCGAGGCTTAGCTTTATCGCTAATCGCAATCGCTCTTTCGCAGTCATACTACTCATGAAGCCTTCCACTTCCAATTTGCGATAACGCCGAGTTTGTAAACTCAAATATTATAAACCCGCATCTATAACTTTGACGGGTCCGCTTGCTGAAGCCTTTATGTGTGGGGCTCCTTTACATCCTGATCTTTGATCGCTCTGATCTTTGATCTATCACTATTGGCTATCGCTTAATCAGACCATCGCAACTTTGCATGTTGGCATTCCATTACCGCTGTCACTTAATTTACCCAATATGCGATCAGCGATTAGATCTCCACCGTTGATTAACTATGTGATCCAACAATCCACGCTTCATCGCATTATCGCAATCGCTTAGGCTTGGAGCTGGGGTTCTTTGTTCCCATTGCTTTCCTCCGATGCAATATTAAACTCCATTGTGCTCCTGTGATCTCATCGTGATAGTTGATCATAAAGATCCAACGATTGATGAGCATTAGCGCTTCACTTCTCTTCGCTTGGTTTTTACGCCACTCTTGAACGATTTCTCTGTGGTTTGGCTTATTTTTGGTTTCCTCCTCCTTCCACCATTATGTGATGCGACCCCCTCCTAAGCTTAATTATGCAGGTTCTTTAATTAATGTCCCTCCAAAACATTACTTGGTTCTTCAAATGGATTCAACGATCCATCTCATTCCTCTCTATTCTTCTATTCCTCTCTAACATTATTGTGAGCTATTCTTATTATTAATT
>APFE030474541.1:46469-59940 GCA_000404065.3 Pinus taeda
CTCAAATACCTTGGAATGATTGTCCAATACTTTTTGGAGATCTGGAGAAATAGATGATTTTGATGTGGGAACCTCTAGTGAACATAATTGTGAAATTATTCCCCATTGTTCTTTCTTTAGAAGCTTTGTCATTCCGTTAGAGCTTATTATCCTTCCCGGCTTCCCTGCGATACCCCTTAATTCAAATTCCTTTCCTTCTGAAGAAAATTTCATGAAAAGTTCTTGAAAATTAAAAGCTATTGTACCCAAGGATTGTAGCCATTAGACCCTTAGTACAACATCAACACCACCATTGGAATGGAAAGCATTGGGCTATTCAATACATATTCTCCCATGGATAGCTTGATATTATAGCAGTTTCCTGAGCAAGTTATGGTTCCTCCACTTGCAACCATCACTTAACACTCTGGTGATGGATATAGGAAGAAATTATTCCTTAGCTATCTTACAATGAATAAAATTATGGGTACTACCCTAAAGCAATCAACACTAGTACCTTTTTCTTCTTGATATGCCCTTCTATCTTGATAGTTTGAGAAGTGGTAATACCATCCAATGTGTTACAAGATATGGTTAGATTCATTTCTTCTTTCTCTAGGGTTTGTTCCTAGTGTATATCCTCTTCTTTTGATGTTTCTTGTTCCTTTTCTTCCTCCTCTTCACAATCTATGTAAAATAACTTCTTCTCAGCACACTTATGACCTTTAGTGTATTTTCTATCACAACTGTAATAAAGCCCTCTTGCTCTTTTTTCTTCCAATTGTTGTGGTGTCAACCTTGTAGGTTGTGGATGGCTAGGGGAAACAACACTTCCATCTTTATGATTATGAATGTTAGGCTTCCTTGTTGCCATAATTTTTCTTTCCATTTTTCTTGCAAACTTGAACGCCTTCTCCAATGAATCAGGTTCCCAAAGGTGAACCTCATGTTAGATGTTATCCTTTAAAGTCTCTATGAACACATCAATCCTATGCTCCTCTGGAATATATTTTACCCTTATATTCAATTTTTGGAAGTCCTCATTATGCTCCATCATTGAACCCTTTTGTTTGAGATTATCAGTTGGCTAAAAAAAGTGTTGCTTTTTGTATCCTCATAATGTGCTATCATTTCATTCATAAAAATAGACCAAGTGACAATTGTTTACGAGAGCAAAGGCATAAATACCATACAAATTGATTTGGTTCCAAATATAAAGTTGCAATGCATACCTTTTGTGTGTTTTGGACATTATGGAGATCAAAAAACTGCTCCATTTGTAGTATCCATGTTGTAGGATCCTTGCCATAAAACTTCCTCATATCGATCTTTGGAACATGGTGGTTGTTCGATCCAACGTTAGAGTCTATGAAATCATGATTAACATTTATTTTTTTCTTATCATAAGTTCCCTTTACTACTCTTTCACCATTAGTAAGCATTTCTTGTAGAATGTTTGTCAAATCATCCATATTAGCTTCCATACCTTTCTTTAAAGCATCCATCTTAGCTTCCACGCCATCCATCTTAGCTTCCACGTTATTCATCTTAGCTTCTACGCCTTTCTTTAAACCATCCATCTTATCTTGTACACCTTTCTTTAAACCATCCATCTTAGCTTCGACACCATACATCTTAGCTTCTACGTCTTTCTTTAAACCATCCATCTTAGCTTCTGTCACTTTTTGTGTGAGAAAAATTTGTTGCATTTGTTCTCATAATTTTGATATATCATGTTGCAATTCTTCCTCTTCTTCATGAGTCATGGTAGAGCTTTCAGGTTGCTTATTAGGTGTTTCCATTTTCTTTCTTCAGGGAATCAATTACTGATAATAATGCTTCACTATGCCCTTTGAATTCCTTCAAACTAATTTTTCAAACAAAACTTATGCAAAAATAAAAAATAAAAACTACACACCCTTTTTTTCACTTTGTAGGAGCTCGATATTGAACGACTGTAACTCTGTAATTTCGGATCTCCAAGGTCTAAAATTGTGACCTACAGTATCCCTCTGTGCCCTCTTTCTAATGCCACCAGTCTGATTGAAATTAGATTATCCAGGAAAGTGTTATGGCCCACCTCCCAAGATGACCTATTTATATACTTTTTCAGTAGAGTGAACTTGTACGAAGTGCCATGTGTTACTGTTATGACCTTCGGACGTAAAACAATACATAGAAAAGTACAGTCCATCCTCTTTTTGTAGCTTCTTACGAAATTTCAATATGATGCTTAGAGAGAAAGTTATGACGATTTTACGAAGGTCACCAATTTAGAATGTAATTCGGTAGTCTGAACAAACCCTAAATTCCTCAGATTATATCTACGAAAATATAGCGAGACAGGATCTAAAATTCGGACGTGAGCTTCACCAAGATTTTGGCTCAAATGGGTTTTAATTTCAGAGTCTGAACCTTCGTAGAAAAAAAATTGTAGTGAAACTTCCACGATGATCTGTTTGACATGAAATTCTGGAGCTTGCAAAAACTCTAACTTCCTCAAATCAAAGCTCCAAAAATATAGCCAGAAAAGATCTTAAATTCAAACTTGATTTTCAAACCGATTTCTTCTCAAATGGGTTTTGTTTTTAGCTTTTGAAACTTCCACAATGACCTGTTTTGAGCAGCCAAACCCTAGACTCCAAAGCTCTAATACCAAATGTTATGAAACGAACTGACAAAAAGATAGAAAAGATAGATCAATGACTTAGAAACCAGCCTCCTCGAGGGGGAAACCTCCTTTACATTACAGAAATGAAAAATTCTTGGATAATACAAATTAAAAAACCTCTTTTCTATATATAGGAGTCCAAGGGTTCACAATATAACCAAAGCCGACCTAGCAATAATTATATAAGGGCACAAAAGACAATAGTGGTCTTCTATGGGGCACACTAACAACAATATGGGGACAATAGGGGCACAACAATAACAATAAGGGATATAATGACAATAGTAATGGGGGAATCATTAGTATTGTAGGGACCTAACAGACCTAAATTCTAGTGTTGATGATCTAGCAAAAAGAGGGGCCAATATGAGTCAAGGGATAATAGATGTCAATGCAAAAATATGCCCATCTCCAGTTCCTTAAATGGGTTCAAATGATTGCATTCTAATGGTTGTTGGGGAGTGACCTCTAATCTCCATTCCTCACGATTTTAACACACTCAATCTATCGAAAGGCTCTCTCTTATGTATCACATTGCATCACCGGGGCCATTTATGACATCTTCCTTGCATGGTTTTTCATATGTAGCCTTTTCCAGAAAACAAGTGGCTTTTGTTCTTAGTTATGATCACTCTCTATTGTAACTTCTATTTATTTCTCCCTACACATGCATTATTGTTATCCCTTTCGGTTACAACATCCTCCTTGGAAAGTATGAGTATGGAATTAATTCTTCTCTCCCGCATGAGATTTCAGTCACATATCTTCTATCTGGTGTGATTTTCACTACAAGGTCGGATCAATGGCCTCAGGTCAGCTCAGGTCGTTCTTTAACCTTGAATTATATATGGTTTCTCTCAGAGGCAGTTTGCATCATAAATGCAATTCCTAGGTCTTAGTAGCTAGTAATTGGAATTCCATCTTTGTTGTCTTTGTCGTTCTCGTTTTTCATTCTCTCGACCCTCCCTGGGTAGTTTGGCTTTCTAATTTTCTCTTCCTTTTGTGCTCTATGGATTGAACATATAATAGTGTGAATCTACACGCTGCTATATGTGCCTCAGAAATTATAGATAAGCTTCTGGACTCCACACAAACTTTCGTTTTGGCAATTAACAACTTGGAAAATCTCATTGAGCACCAACATTGTTCTTTTAAGTTATTTGTGGAAGCCAAGCTCTTGGTCCACCATGAAGACATGGAGGACTTGTTGGACAGAATTTGCGAGGAGATTCGACAACTCAGTTCCCGAGTGACAGCTCTAGAAATCTCGCCTACTCAAGTGAGAAGTGTTGGTGAGGAGGACAACGTCAATGGGGCTCATACTGGGCATCGAAGGTCTCATCGAGTTCATGACTTGGGAGAATATGGTCGTGCTCTTTGTTGATTCCCCTCTCGTTTGCAGAGGCAAACTTTTACTTGGTCTATAGTATGTCCTATCGTTGTTCTATGTTATAATGTTAGCTTGTAAATTTTTATTTTTTCTTCGGCTCTTTTTGTATAATTTATGGAGAACATCTTTTCAATCTCAAGAGCAGAATTAGTCATAGAGAGAATAAACCCTCTATGTACTATTTTGAGGATATCCCTTGTATTAATAATCCAAGCTGTAAGATTACTCACCCAAAATCCATAATTTTATTAATGTAAATCTATCTCTTGTTTCTTTTGATATATATATAATTGGATTTAGAAGGGAATTTTATGATTATGAGTTTCATTTTGAATATAGTATTTTTGTTTCTATTTAAAAATATGATATTTAATTTATACTGGATTATTATAATTTTTTTATTTATATATATTTATAATCAAAAATAATATATATAATATTTATATAACTATAAGTTTATATATTAATATATATTTATAAAATCCCTAAGGGTTAGCTCAACTGGTCAAATAAGTGCCTCGTCATTCGGAGAGTCATAGGGTCAATTCTCCCAAAGCCCTTGGGGTTAGGCCTAGCTATTGGCAGTGGACTTGATACCCTTGATCAAGCTCAGATATTTCCATGGACGTAGCAACTACCAGGTGACCACAGGTGTCTGTGAACCACCTGAATATATATAATAATATATATATATATATATATAATATATTATAATATATATATATATATATATATATAATTTTGTAACTGTAATAATAATAAGTATTTTTAATTGTAATAGAATAATTTGTATTTATTAAAAGTAATTTTAATTTTTTAATAATAATTATTAAAATTAAATAATAAATTTATCGAGAAAATAATAATATTATATTATTTAAATTA
The DNA here is from genome assembly GCA_000404065.3 of Pinus taeda. Classification (NCBI taxonomy): domain Eukaryota; kingdom Viridiplantae; phylum Streptophyta; class Pinopsida; order Pinales; family Pinaceae; genus Pinus; species Pinus taeda. The sequence goes on from APFE030474541.1 coordinate 51,395, forward strand.
TTTTTTGAATATATAAATAAATTTAATATCTTTCAAAAATTAAAATATGTATATTTGTCAAATTTGAAAAATAGAAATAAAATATTTCAGATCCACTTATTCATCAATATGGAATTGAAAATTGTTTTGAAATAGAAATGAAAAAGTTGTTACACTATGCAATAATTATTCTATTCAACGAGAGAAAGAAAAGTCGTTTCAATACCATGATAGATATAAAATACATCAGAGTCGGTACAAACATGTCAATTACAACATGTAGCTTTGACCACCACCCCAAAGGGAAAAAAGCTTTGACCACCACCACTTTGAAGAATTCTCTTCCAGGGGATTAATGTTTACAAACCAATCAAACATCACTTTTACAGAATTCAAATTAAAGTCTCCGGTTTACAACATAAAATATAGGAAAGGACACAATACTGGGAAAGGAGAACTGTAGAGTAAGGAGAAGTGATTAAATTTGAATACGTTAGAGCTCTTCAAAGGGCCTCTGACACGTCAAAGAAGTAGGGAGAAAATTTTACTACTAAAAAATAAATTAAATTTGAATTTTTCCATTTTAAAACAATTTTGGAATAATATTTTAATTTTTTTTAAGAAGGGCTGTTAAGTTGTCAACCTTTTTTTTAGATTTCATTTTTTCTAAAATTCGAAATTTGGGAATTCCAATTTCCAACTGTAGTCTATCACAAATTACAATGGTTGAACTTGTGAATTTCCTTTCTCAACTAATGTTAAAACTTAAATCCCATTTTAGAAACTGCAGTTTCCGAATTGCTCCCATTTCAAAAACAACAGTTTCCTTTTGAGTTGTTTTTTCTAATTGTACATATGATGCAAGTTCTTACATTCATTATGATGTCACAATTACCATTTGATACCATTACATTTGGAAGTTGTGATTTAGAGCCACTAGATATCAATATGGGCCATGTATTAAGTCTGTAATTTTACTCGGTTGTGCCTGCAGGCTACCCCTAAAGCAAGGTTTGACGATGATTTACACTGGAGAGGAGTGTAGATTCATCATTCAACAGATGTATGTCAAGCAAGGTTTAAGCACGATTTATGCTTGGAGAGGATCCCATTGAAAAGACTTCATAACATACTGAATTTGTTTGCGAATTCCCAATTCCTGGGTATGTTTTCATATTCCCAATTTTTGAGTGAGTTACTTGTATGAGTGTTAGTAAATATGCTAGTGACTTGGAAGTAGGATATTACCTCAACAAGCATTAATTCTAATATGTCTTCTGATTCCCCACAAGGACATAATGTCCTTCAATAAAACCTTGTTCATTGAATTCATCTAGAAACTTTTTCATAATCTCTTCACTTCCATGGCATTTGTGTTAGGACATTCAAGGAGTAGTTATATTCCTAACTTTATTCTACAAAACCTTTGATGTGTTCTCAATCTCCTTGCTCCAAAGATCTTTCCATGACAATGAGTTTAATTTTGAATATAGTATTTTTGTTTCTATTTAAAAATATGATATTTAATTTATACTGGATTATTATATTTTTTTATATTGTATATATTTAAATAAAAATAATATATAATAATATTATATAACTTATAGTTTATATATTATAATATATTTATAAAATCCCTAAGGGTAGCTCAACTGGTCAAATAGTGCCTGTCATTCGAGAGGTCATATAGGGTCATTCTCCCCAAAGCCTTGGGGTAGGCCTAGCTATTGGCAGTGGACTTGATACGCCCTGATCAAGCCAGAATATTTCCATGAGATGTAGAACTACCAGGTGACCACGGTGTCTGTGAACCCCTGAATATATAATATAGTATATATAATATATATATATATATATATATATATATATATATGTATATATTATATATATAATTAATATTGTTGTAACTGTAATAAATATATAAGTAATTTTATTAATAGAATAATTTTTATTTAATAATTATTTTTAATTTTTATAATAAATTAAAATTAATAATAAAATTTATCAAAGAAATAATAATATATATTATTAAATTATTTTTGAATATATAAATAAATTTAATATCTTTCAAAAATTAAAATATGTATATTTGTCAAATTTGAAAAATAGAAATAAAATATTTCAGATCCACTTATTCATCAATATGGAATTGAAAATTGTTTTGAAATAGAAATGAAAAAGTTGTTACACTATGCAATAATTATTCTATTCAACGAGAGAAAGAAAAGTCGTTTCAATACCATGATAAATATAAAATACATCAGAGTCGGTACAAACATGTCAATTACAACATGTAGCTTTGACCACCACCCCAAAGGGAAAAAAGCTTTGACCACCACCACTTTGAAGAATTCTCTTCCAGGGGATTAATGTTTACAAACCAATCAAACATCACTTTTACAGAATTCAAATTGAAGTCTCCGGTTAACAACATAAAATATAGGAAAGGACGCAATACTGGGAAAGGAGAACTGTAGAGTAAGGAGAAGTGATTAAATTTGAATACGTTAGAGCTCTTCAAAGGGCCTCTGACACGTCAAAGAAGTAGGGAGAAAATTTTACTACTAAAAAAGAAATTAAATTTGAATTTTGCTATTTTAAAACAATTTTGGAATAATATTACAAATTTTTTTAAGAAGGGCTGTTAAGTTGTCAACCTTTTTTTTAGATTTCATTTTTTCTAAAATCCGAAATTTGGGAATTCCAATTTCCAACTGTAGTCTATCACAAATTACAATGGTTGAACTTGTGAATTTCCTTTCTCAACTAATGTTAAAACTTAAATCCCATTTTAGAAACTGCAGTTTCCGAATTGCTCCCATTTCAAAAACAACAGTTTCCTTTTGAGTTGTTTTTTCTAATTGTACATATGATGCAAGTTCTTACATTCATTATGATGTCACAATTACCATTTGATACCATTACATTTGGCAGTTGTGATTTAGAGCCACTAGATATCAATATGGGCCATGTATTAAGTCTGTAATTTTACTGGGTTGTGCCTGCAGGCTACCCCTAAAGCAAGGTTTGACGATGATTTACACTGGATAGGAGTGTAGATTCATCATTCAACAGATGTCTGTCAAGCAAGGTTTAAGCACGATTTATGCTTGGAGAGGATCCCATTGAAAAGACTTCATAACATACTGAATTTGTTTGCAAATTCCCAATTCCTGGGTATGTTTTCATATTCCCAATTTTTGAGTGAGTTACTTGTATGAGTGTTAGTAAATATGCTAGTGACTTGGAAGTAGGATATTACCTCAACAAGCATTAATTCTAATATGTCTTCTGATTCCCCACAAGGACATAATGTCCTTCAATAAAACCTTTTTCATTGAATTCATCTAGAAACTTTTTCATAATCTCTTCACTTCCATGGCATTTGTGTTAGGACATTCAAGGAGTAGTTATATTCTTAACTTTATTCTACAAAACCTTTGATGTGTTCTCAATCTCCTTGCTCCAAAGATCTTTCCATGACAATGCTCTTTATTTTTTTTCATGATTCAAGAGTTTTCAATAAGGATACAGTAACATCCTTAAAACCAATTTGCCTTAAGATGCCTTTCTTCTTTGTCAAGCCCACATATTTTCATTAGTCATGCCATAAGAGGTGACTGCAAATGTGGTATTGACATAGGCCTTGTCGTTGACATTAAGGAAGCTAGCAAGTATCTATAGTCTTGATCCCTTGTGTGATGAAGCTTAGTTTCTCATTTTTCACCTTTCTCAGCGACTTGGAGGCAAGATATTACCTCAACAAGTATCGATTCTAGTATGTCTTCTTAGCCTAGCATTCAGGAGAATTTCTGCTGCCACATATTTGCAATCTGCCAAAAGTAAAACTTTAATAGCTCCTTTCCATACCATTGTTTCCACTGCAATAGTCCAAAATGTGATCTCTTCTTCTAATTTCTAACGAAGTACTTTTCAACATAACAGCCATGAGTGCCAGAAATTTTTTTGTATCTAGCATGAATATACCCCTTATGTCTTTGAGACATTAGTGTTGAACAACTCATGACCTGAGCATGCCTCTGTTTTATTTTACAAAAAGGGCATCTCAACATCCCATCTATATTCTTATAATATGGAGGCCCTCCATGAGTTCATGATAACATTTCTTTTCACAATCTCTAATCTCAAAACCTCTCATGTCATATTCACTATCACCATAAAATTATTCCACTACAAAATTGTACCCAAAACTACAAGGAAGGTTACATCAATGGCAATTTGTTGACCTAAAAATTTGAATCAAGCAGACAGCTTGAAGTTATTGAAAGATAGTAAGGATATGTTTGGTCGATTTGCTGGTGTAGACTCGGATATAACCCAACATCGTTGGATGAATCAGCATGACAAATCATTTCTTTACCCGGTATATCAAGATCAATACTCTTAATTTTCTCTGTTGGAAATCTTGAAAATACAACAAAGTTTCTATTTGACTCTTGCATGGGAGTACTATCATCCCCATAAGGACATAATGTCCTTCAATAAAATAAATAAAATGATCTGGACATATATAAATCTAGTAGATTTAATAATACTACATTCCAAGAGATTTTGGTTTTGGCCCTTGATTAATACTACATTCCTAGATATTTTGATTTCATGCCTTGATTAGTCCTAGAAGAGTTTGTCCATCATTTGGAGGTCATGTTTGCATCATTATTCCTATGTTTAAAGTGCTCAATCTCATCGGAATTAGTTGAGGATCTTATGACTTTACAGGATATGCTCTAGTCAAACATAACGTTAAAATCACTGAAAGATGCTTTAAGGGTGACTTTTCATGACCCTCTATTAAGGATTGTGCTTCTCTATATTGAAGAAGGTATTGACAACATTTCTAGCACTGTCAAAAAATAGCAGGGGCTATTAAACCATAAAAATAATCCTATCAAACTAGGAAATCTTGGAAACCTTACAGATTTGGCTAAGAAATGTGAGAAAAACAAGAGTTGCATACTTACAACTAGAGGCCCATCAATGCTTATTTCTTATATTGTGAAGAACTGATAATGAATCAGAGATTGTGTATGGGGAAGAAGTGTTGGCAATATTTGCTAGTCTTCCAATCAATTAGGCAAAGGATAAATGTATAACATCTTTGCAAGGCCCTGAATACTATAAATTTAATGTGTTGTCTTTCATGAGAGTAATTAATATCTATTGTTGTAAATTTCATTGAAATCTATATCTTCCATAAACTACAAGAATCAACCATTGAGTGATTATCACTGAAAAGGCAAAGGCATCCGTGAAAACTTTGAAAGCTTCATTTAAGAGCCCAATCCATAAACCCATTCAATGCATTTTGATATTTTTAACCATTACCTAGCCCTGTAATGACTAATATTTATAGCTCTAATTTTTCTCTTATAATTATCTTTTTCTATGACATTATGAATGTGTATTAGATACATTGGCACCATTTGAAAATAGCGTATTTTATTGCTTACATATCTCAATTTCCCATAGAAATAAATATTAGATGCACCTTTGTTCCCACAAATCCCACAATCACAAAAATAGCAACTCCTTCTTCAAGAATCGACTAGAATACATCGCATTCCCTTGTTGCTCATTGTTTACTTCTCAAATGCATAAAGTTCTTAGACATAATACATAAACAATGAGAGGCCAAGGGGTTAGTTCAACTAGTTATCACCACCAATGCCATTGGCCATTTAGTTAGTTTTGTGCCAGTGAGTGCCCAGTTCAATTCCCCCTAGGTGAGGCACACTAATCTATGCTAACAGGTTTACCATGAAAGCCATCCATCTGTAGATATGAGGAATCATCCCTTGGATTTACCCATGAGACTTCCTTAGAAAAGTAATACATAAATATTGATATCTAAATGGCCTCTAGAGTCCAAAAACCATCAAACTATAATCTAATGAATACATATCATGTCATGAGTCATGAGTTAAATGATCTCATAATGTGTACATATTATGTCATGAGTCATGACTTAGTGATCATCCAATTAGGCTGAATTTCCAAGAATTCCCTTTGGATCAACCTCAATATTTGCAGTAATCCCCTCTTGAGGGACTGTTCTTGAAGGTCCAACACCTATGTCATACACCCTTGATGGGTTAAACATATCCAAAACCATAAAACTTAAGTACTCCTTTGAGGTTTGCAGGGTGTATCAGTGCATACAGTCTGTTGTTACTAGATAGACTTAAGTTAGGAGTTAATGGGGCTTTGCTTTGCCTATTTGTTGAAATATCTGACAAGTCTATTTCAGCTAAAAGCATGCCCAAAATTTACTTTCTACACATGAGGCTTCCATTTTTAGCTTTAATGTTAGAGGTTAAGTTGGTTAGCATATGAGAATTGCAAACTCTGATGGACCGTTAGGGAGAAAATCAAAGGAAAAGCAGTGAAGAATTCCATACGTAGTAGGGAAATGAAATGTCATTTGCAACATAGATAGTAAAGTATATGGATGGTGTTTGTGCTTTTATCTCTTTCAAACCCATTTACGTGTTTCACTGGAACCACTATCAATTAGCGAGTCATCATCACTCAATGAAAAGGTTTTACAACATTATTTTTCTTCCCAGTCAGATGGCATGCTTGGTCATCTTAAAATATCCAAAATTCTAGTTGTAGTAATATAATAACTTGAACTATTACCCATCTTAAAAGAATTATTGATTCCAAGGTGATTTGAACAACTTTTATCACTTCACCAAAAGTATTTATATGTTGGGAAAAATAGTGGAATCATCCAAAGTTAGTGTCACTGTGTTATCTGCCTCATCAACCATGATCATCAGTAAATAGAATTATTATTATCTATTTAGCTAAGGTCATTGACTACAAAGGTGAAGGCCATGATGCATTATTCTTCATTCCCCTGGTTGCATTAAACAACATAGTGTGCTAGTTTTTCCAGCCCCTATTACCTTTAAAATCTCACTAAATCAATGACTACTTTGTCTCCATATCTACAATGAAAGACCCTCACACTGATAACCTCAAATAATTTGATGTTGGGCCTTGATTTGTGTTACTCTTAGAAGACTTTTCCCATCAATGGAGGTCGTGTCTTCATGTATTCTTCATTTTATCCAATGCCCAATATCATTGGAATCAATTAGGATCTGATGATTCTGTGGACTAGAGTCACATATGACAGAAAGTATTGAAAGATGGTCTAAGGGTCACTTTCATGCCCATCTACCAAGGATGATGCTTGTGTAATCTAGGACAAGATATTGATATGAAATAATAATGTCTGGCCTCGAATGGCCTTGCAAGTTAGTCATGTGGCTAGAAGAACCACGTAATAGGATTTACATAGAGGCCATGCTTCTAAAAGGAATAAAATGTTTTTGGAGGCTGACATAAAAGTTTAAAAAAGGAAATCCACATAGCCCATATTGCGAGTAGCTTTCCCTAATAGTATGTAGCAGCTAATATCTATATTTTCTGGGAGACTTAGCTCCAAATTTTAAGAGAAGGGAATAAAATGAGATAAGCAACCGCAACAAAAATAAGAACCATCAAAGAAAGAGTTTCAGGCAACAACCAAAGTGGGGTGTTTTCTTTCTGCTTAGGAACTAAAGTGAAGAAGTTTCTATTGGTATGGTTGAGAATTCCTTACATGATTTTTTCGAAGTACAAAGAAATAAGAACAAACAACAAATGTAGACATGTATTCCCAATATCTATGCTTCTAAATGTAAGAGAAAATAACATAATTGTATCCTAATGCTCAAACCTACATAAGATGGTTGTGAGAGAGAGTTTTCTTGTGTGATGAGTTATCCCATGAATTCTACAACTTCCAAAATGGCAGGCAATTGGCCAAAAAAAGATCTCCGGGGAATTTGAAAGAGCTTATCTTTTATTTTTAATGAAGGGTGGTGCACGCTTATGATGTGTGGAAATCATACAACCTGAAGATTTTGCACATAACAAATATCAAATGAGCCTTGGAGCCTTCCTGCACATGTAAGTTGGACATTATAAGAACAGGTGCAAGATTACGATGCATGGAAACTATACCACCTCATGATTTTGCACACAAAAGATATCAAGATCCAAAATGTTAATATTTATTTGCTTAAAAATTTCCCAAGTGTGATGTGTGTTCTTGCCTTGGAACCTTCCTGGATGTGTGAGTTGGACTTTGTAGAAATGTTAATCTGGGCTCATATTGAGTGTTTTCATCTCTTCTTCTCCAGAACTGAAAATATCTTTTTTGGTGCACTAATTTTAGCCTTAATAAATGTTATGATCTGAAGCTTTAATGCTCCATCCATAACTATTTCCAAAATGATAGTATAATGGAAATTAATTAATTTAATTTTGAATTTTATTTAAATGGTTAGATTATAAATTATTGATATATTTGATTGGTAGGTTGTTGGATATATAATTTATATAATCAAAACTAATAAATTTAATCTTGAATCTTACTCAGATTATTTTTACAAAATACTCTTTATCATATTTAATAAATAAATGAGTATTCCAATTAATTATTATTTTACTGAAGTTTAAAATAAATAAATAAAATATAAAATATAAATATT
>APFE030474543.1:0-92006 GCA_000404065.3 Pinus taeda
GGAATGTTGACACCTAATCCTAAATGGGTTAGTGTGGAAGCTGAATGGACAAAAGGAGTCCAAGAGACCTTGGGATGTGAATCCCAATGGTCACATAATGTACTATAAATGTATATCATTTGTGAATAAAAATTGTATTGCATGTTTTATCTTTTACATCTCTCTTGTTCCCATGTGTGTTTAACATTCCCTTACATTATTATTGTTATGTCGGCTCTGATTATATTATGACCCCTTAGACTCCTATATATAGAAAGGAGGTATTTTCATTTGTATCATCCAAGAATTGTTCGTTTTTGTAATGTAAAGGAGGTTGCCCCCTCGAAGAAGCTTATTTCTAAGGTGTTCACATATCTTTTCTATTTTTTTGTGAGCTGGTTTCATAACACTTTTGCCTATATTTCAATAGTTGCATGGAGGAGATGAACCTTAGGGACACCCCTCGGTTCTTTCCCCTTAATGATTTTCTTTGGCCGTCATCGTCTATGAAACGTAGAATCTTGTCTTTGCAGTCTAGGAGTGCCTCATGTTGTTCAAACCAATCCATACCTATAACTACGTCATAGACTCTTAAAATTATAGAGTACAAGGATACCTTGGTCTTACATACACCCAGTCCACCTCACAATCCTTTACCATCCTTCCTACATTTCTTTTCATACCACATGTCATTTCTACATGTCTAAATTCATATTGTGCAATTGCTTTATGGTTTATCCTTGATGATGCATTTAGAGAAATAAAGGAATCAGTAACTCCTGGATTTATTAAAATGACAAATGTAACAGTCCAAAGTAAATATAAAATTAATTTCCTAATTTAAATCAGAATCAACAAATAAGCACATACCTATCTTACCTGTGATCAATGTCTGTCAGATGACAACAAGGTTTTGGGGACGACTCTCCACCCTACCGTAGGCTCAATTGTGAAAGGATTTACTACAATTGGCCACCCTTGAGCCCTCAATCAACGTACTACTACCAGTGACTCCTAAGTCTTCGAATACCATTCTCCCAAGTGAATGAAAGATAGAATCTCGAAATGATGGAATGCCTCCCATCCTCCTCACCATCTAATAAATAGAGCAAACGTTGGATGGGAACCACATGCACACACTCCATGTGTCTACATGCAACTTTCTTTATTTTTAGCTTTCTTGTTTTATTTCTTTACTTTTCTTTTAATTTTTAACTTTCTTGTTTTTACTGTTTTCTTGTTTTATTTCTATTTATTCTTATTTAGTATGCTTATTACTATTTTTTTTAATTTTTCTTATTTTTATTTATTTTCGTGTATATATTGTTAAATCATTTATTATTAAACATTTATGATTTTTTATTTTTTATTATTTATTATTAAGTGATTTGTTATTTATTATTATTATTTGTATTATCTATTATTTTCTTTTTTATTATTTATTATTATTTTGTAATATTTATAATTTTTATTTATTTATTATATTATTATTATTTATTATTTTATTATTATTATTATTATTTATTATTAAGAGATTATTATTTATTATTTATTATTATTATTTATTATTTTGTATTATCTGTTATTTTTTTATTTTTTTATTTTTTTTTATTATTTGTATTTATTTATTATTAATTATTAAGGGGAGGGATATTACATACTCTCCCACTTTAAGGAACTTCGTCCGAAGTAAGTTGAATTATTTATTATTTATTATTTATTATTTTATTTACTTCATGTTGCCAAGACCCTCTGCTGAACTAGTATAACCAGCAAGCATCAAAAGTCCCCAACAACCCGGGAAATCTCAAGGAATCTCTATCCTTTTTCCCACTTTCGACACCAAGCAGAAGCCTGGCCCAGTCTGTATCCTAGTCCAAGGCTAGCCCCAAGGCTCGCGCCTGACTCAGACCTCATCTGCCCCAAGGCAGGCATCCGATCCAGTACTCAATGACCTCGGGCATCTCGCAAGGTTGGCCCACTCCCTCCACAACTACTAAGGCGCACAGCCCCAGGCATCGAAGTCCTTTACATCCCTTCCAGATTTCGGCATCCCAATCCAATAACAGGCACCTAGCCTAGAACATCAAGCACTTGGCCTCCACAAGATGGTCCTATAACTCTTCAAGAGCTATACACAAGACAAAGGAACCACTGGCATATGTAGTGTTGATTGAGTTTTGTCCCCATCGCATATGGTGTTACTTATTCTCCCTCGTGTGTATGGGCTCGCACGAGATCATCAAATAAACCAGCCCTCTCAGCCCATTTGTGGAGTCCTATGAATCATCACATCTCAACATGCATCGAATGCATTAACCATACCATCATAGTATCATAAGAAATAATCCACATGCCAAGTCTTGCATGTCATCATGAGAACATTCATCTTTGTTAATCGCAACATTATGAATAATAAGGAATTGCATGCTCATGCATGTCATAGATTTGTACGGAACTATCATATGCTTCAGTTATACCATCAACATAATTATATCAAAGACATATCATGACTTCACATAAATGAACCACATGTCAATATTCCTCATATAGCATCATAATTCCTATGCCACGTTATGCATATCATGTCCATCGTGAGTATTGAACATTAAATACCTATCATCACGTAGTAAATGAATATGTCAATATACCTTGACATAACGTCATAATACCTATGCATATCGATATTATCATATGGATATATTATCACTATAAGAACCATATGTACATCATTATCTTCCTACCATGATATCATGAAACATTGTCAATATGCTTTCATCAAGTTGTCAATTACTTTTCAATAATAATTTTGACTTCTTTCTACTAGGTAGTTGATCATTTACACCAACGGTATAATCATCTAAGTATATCATTAAATTTCACATGAGCCTCATCATCTTGAGTCTTAATCTCTCGTCATATATTCTTCCTTTCCCAAGGAAATTCTGGTGAATTTCATTGTTTAAGATCTTACTAGTGATACCATCATTATTTAAATCATCTATCTCAAAATTAAAATCCCTTGATTTTACATCTGTTTACCCTTTGGCATACTGATTCCAATACTACTATATGCAATTGCATATAAATACTATTTCATCATGATTTAACTTTATATCATGCTTGATTTTCTTGCATGAGGATTTGTTGACCCATGTTGACTTATTTAACAATTAGCACTTCATCCACAAAAATATTTTCTTATCTCATCGAGTTCGTAAAGTTCGTATCTCAATACCACTTGATTGCTTTATCATAAATTCAATTTGCTCAAGTTGGGCATAGGATCTTTCTTATTAAATAGTATCATTATTTTAGATTTTGAAACAGTTGGAAACACTACTGCCATCATTGTCCATGAGAAACTTAAATGTGAGGTGTTATGTAGAAACAACCTCTTTTAACGTTATGGGAAGTCCTACTCATGAAATAATGAGTGAAAATTAGTCAAGTACAACCTCTATTAATTGACTTTCACTTCTTTGGTCACTATGTACACAATCCTTCTCAAGGTATCCTTATAAAATTTCTAGCAACATTCCTTCCTATTTTTAAAATATGTAGATCATCATTATGACCATTACCAATCATGTTTCTCGCTTTACTCATCAATACTTTTAAAATAACTTTCTTCTTGATAGAACATCCCTTCATTTCCTCCTACCCGATATTCATAGATATATTTTTATTTTTCTCCCTATCTTGATTTCCTGCTATTCCATGTCCACTGGCTTCAAAGATGGAAGTTTCTTCACTTCATTCTATTTTATCAAATTGACTTGATTTCTCACCTCCATTCATTGTGGTTTCTTCTCCTCCTCTCCTATAGCACTGATATACCTTGGAAATGGTGTTACTATTTCCCAATTCATTAAGATAGCTACCAAGTGTAATCCACTTATCTTTTCCTATTTTAAGACATCAACATAATAAAATCTCCTGATCATACGTCTTGTTATCCATAATTCATTCATATAGTTAGTCACCTATGGAAAACTTTACAATGTGGCTCTCCCATTATTATAGATGTTGTTATGCACACAACTTATCTTCTCCAATCATTATATTTATCATGCCTTACATGTTCCTTAAAATAACCTTCATTATTACCCTAATTTTTCAACTTCATTAGTTGATTGCCAATATTTTCTTCTTTATGTGCATCATCCTTAGATAGACCTTATAGTGATACCTTTAGAGTACCAAGTTATGATTATACCAAACTCTTCCATTATGTTCTAAAATAGGTTGTTTCTTCTTACTGATTTCTTACCCCTGTTGTGATACTTCTTCTCTACCACCTTAAACATCTGATCCAAGTTGGCCATAATCACATGAACTATCATTAGTTATCATCCTTTTAAAAAATTTAGTTTCTCCTTTCCATTTCTCCATAGACAACATTATCTACTATATGCATTTAACCTTGAATTACGAAACCTCATGTAACATTATACTCAACATCTGAACTGAAATCCAAATCAGTACGATTTACCTCTGAGACTAAAATATACCATCTTGTGGTTTATATATATTGCAAACCCAACTGATTCACTCAAGAGTGAAGGGGACTTCAATGGTAGCTTGATGATGTTTAATATACAAATGATATGAGTATTAAATGAGTAGATACATGTAATCTGAATGGAAATTGCAATGCAAAATTAAATTTATTAGAAGATCATATTGAGAGAGTTGTGTTCTTGCAATAATAGACCAGAGAAATGTCAAGCAACTGCTATCGCTAAAGTACAATTAGAACAGCAACCCAACCCAATTAGTGAATAGTATGATCAACATTCACGGAATGTTATCTCTGTGTTTTTAGATCAGATTGAACAGTAAAATAATGAACAAATGCTAGTGAACAATGATCATCTAAAGGTAATAAGATATCATAGTTTATCCATTGTGAATTGGAACAAATTTCACTATTTTAGAGCACTTTAATTGGTGACAAATTTCAACTTCAATTATCCAAATACTTCAAGTGCTATGTAAACTGTGTTGTAAAATGAACCGGTGGTGAGTAGTTACACCAGCATTAAAGATTTGTTACAAAAAACATGCCAGTATACCATATCAATAGTGCAATCTTTCAGAGAATTATACATCATCAATTATGGGTAGATTATCACCATCCAAGATTACAAGATTATATACTTTTCCAATGAATCAATGAGTAATAACAAAACAATATACCTTTAATTAGGTGACTCATTTAGAATTTCTCTTTGTTATATGGTTGTAATGGAGAGAATTGTTGTAGTTGATTATAGCACTTTTCATTTAATGAAATAGTGTTTAGAAAATGATAAGAGAATGCAAGCACAAATAACTCAAGAAAATGAGATAGTGGTTTTACCATGTAATGAGATTCTAATGAGAGCAGAGAACCAAAGAATTTGTTGTCTATCATGATGTATGAGAAAACCAATGAGAAACTAATGAGTGCACCAAACTTATACCAACCAAACATTTTCAGTTGATCTTCCAAAATAAATGGTGGGACCCCTAGAATTTCAGGTCTCACTTCCATAATTTAATATCAGACTTTTGTAATGATTTTAAAGAAATAAGTTGTATATTAGTCTACCAAAGCCAAATCAGTTATCAAAATGTAATGAAAAGAAAGTTGATGAACTGTTAAATAAATGATTGATATAGAGACCTTGTACAAGAAATACTACTGTAACTCAATATCAAGATTCATCCCATAAAATAAGAACCAATATACTCAATAATAATTATTATCAGAGTCTAATAATAACAAGGTTAATAAGTTATTATCAGATTTTATGAATTTAATAAGATATATATTATCACAATACTTAAACCATAAATTATCAACAATCACAAATTTTGTAGTAAAAAACCATGGAAAACATGAGTTAGAAGGTAAGAATGATGTCAGAATAAAACTTAGAGAATTGTCTCAATGTAAAATCCAAATTCAAATGACTAAAGCTTAAGGATAATGGTGGCATTATTGTGCTAAGAAGGTACTTGAATTTTGAAAGAAAATTTATTCATCACCAATGTTAATTCTGCAGATTCATGATTTTTAAAGATAAATTGAAATTTTGTGTTTTTAAGTATCTATTTAAGCAAGTGTATCTTGAGATTCTTATGGCTATTAAATAATTACTCTAAGGAAATTTAAGAAATCAAACCATCAAAGAAATATTCCACACCATAATAAGAAGAGACACCGCCACCCGACCCAGAACCAGATCGTATCACTGGAAAGGTTATCCCTCCCCAACACAAAATAAAATCATTTTATTAATTATATGGCCTACCTGCAAGCGCACCCATGAAGGCAACACCATATAAAATCCCTTAAATTACAATACATTGAGCCATAATAATTTCCCAGATAAGACATAAAATTGCCTGCATGTGTACAGAAACCCAATACCTCATATTAAATAGGCAAGTGTGTAACGTATCTGCTGCTATAGATGACACACCTGAAACATCTGCTAACTTCTGATATCTCATAAATGAACATGATGCTCGCTTGAAGAAGAAAGGCTTTATTGAAAGCGTAGAAAGAGGGGCCATATTGCACAGTTTTGGATCAAGAGGGGTGGCATGGCTCGAGGAGACTATTGTAAATTCTTGGGTGACAAGTGAACTTGTGAGTTAATAAGCTCGCAAAATGGTGCTATACAAAATCTTAATCAGATGAATTCTCGCCGAGGGTGATAACTCATACAATCAAAATGGAGGGTATAACCAACAATACAGTGAATCAAAATCACCCATGAAAACAATGAAGCGAGTGGTGCAACACTGCTATCAAATCTGACTACTGAGGTGGAATGAGACGTACATCAAATATCACTAGAGTAAAATTTGAATTCAATTACTATCATATCACTAATCAAAAACCAGTCAAACTTTCCAGCGAGGTTCGCATCAACATATTCCAGTAGTAAATATAAAATTTCATTTCTCAGGAACTATTACCACGTATTGGCCATGATATAACTTTTTCATAAAACTGTAATATATGGCACACGTCATGATCTCATACAAAGCGTAAGTCACATTGTAATTATAATATAATTATCCCAAAACTAAAGTGCACAATATATCAAGCATCAAATATATATATCATAAGCATCGTCCATCACATGATATATCCAACAGTCATGCAATAAAACTAACCTCACATCCTAATGCCATGTTCTTTACTTATCATCATGAAAGAAAGAAGACCTACAACAATATTTTAAAGCGGAACAGAACCAATTCAAGGTGGGATTAAACAGGGTTTAAGGTCAATGTTCTTTCTTAGTTGTAGCTCCTTGAAGTTTTGAGCATGAAGGTTACTAACCCTTAAATTTTGGTAGTTTGAAGCAGAAAAGCAAGGGATACTTCTACCTTCTTATCAAAGTAAATATTCTAGGTTGATTGTTCATGCTTATTTTTTTCTAATTTCCTACCTAATAAGAAAAACATAAAAGCTCACTTGTTAGAAGACCCGAAAACAGACAGACGCGCTTCGCTGAAGAGATAATGGCTAAAGAGAAGCACACTCACTTGAAGAAATACCAAAGATGAGAATCATGTCATCAATCCCAGGACCATAGGATTACCAATACTTAGAAATCTCACGACCATGTGTAGCGTCTTGCCACAATACCCAATGGTTCTGCGAATTCCTCATCCTTTCACAAAGAAAGTTTTGTTGTCTGCAAGCGTATAAGACCCCTCCGTAAAAATTATAATCGGATTTTATAAATTGAAGAGAACAAATCACGCGGAAAGGTTATCAACAAAGAGTAGGAGGAAGTTCGCTGCTCAAAGAGACCAGATGATTTTGTTCTCAAGAGACCAGATGAAGACGGCGGCTCTACAAATGATAAAGAACACAATTATGTACTTGATAAAGAACACAGCTTCACCAATGATGGAGGCTTAAATAATGAGGGTTCTGATGGAAAGCAATTATGGCAAATGGATGCTCCGAAGAGTCTGGAAAAGACCATGAGGAGAGTTCTACAGTGGAGCAATGTCTTCTGTGCAAGCTAATATCAATTTGAATGGCATGCGCCGGAAACTTCTAAGGTTGCCAGATGATCATCCAGGTGCAAAACCAAATCAAGTTATGACATCAAATAATGATGAATTTCTTACATCAGAATCAGACAGACAAGTTCTTCTCATAAAAGAACAAGATCAAAAGTTAGATGCGCTTAGTGCGAGTGTTGAGAGACTTGGCAGTGTTGGTCTCACAATACATGAGGAGCTCATGGGACAGGAAAGAATTATGGCTCTCCCGATATTGTAGAGCTCTCCCGATATAATTGTCGTTGCAGGCCTCTTGAAGGTTCTGTATTTTGCAAAATTATTCAATGTTTGTTTTCTTTATAGACTCGCATCAATTATGTGGACAAAAACACATGAAAGAATTTATTTCCTTTCCTATGATTATGTCACGGAGGATGCTACAGATCATCTCCGAGAAGATCTTGATGCATTATCGATGATTGGATCATTTATGATATTGAGGCCACCTAATGCAACTATTTCACACAAGGATGCCTTTCAGATTTGTGTGCATCATGCAAGGCAGTGGTTGTGCAACTCGAACCAGCCCATTCATCCAAACTCTACTCTTTCTTATAACAATTTGAGGGAGAGACTGAGTAGGATTCTTGACAAAAAAAAAAAAAACCCGGACAAAATGATCGCAGAACCAAATTATCTTTCAGAACCATAATATATAAATTTATGATAAACGAGCTTTATCTGATGCCCATCATAAAATGGCTACCGAATTAACAAAAAAAAACAAATCAGAATTGCGGAAATCTAGAAACCCTGATTCCAAAGTTCAGTTGCCGTGGAAATTACTCGTAGGAAATAAGCATCCTGTAACTTCCAAAAACAAGTCAAGTTAAATATCCTAACAAAAAAAAATTTAGATACCCATAGGCCCTAAGGGTTGAGCCCTGCTCTGATACCATATGTAACAGTCCAAAGTACATATAAATTAATTTCCTAATTTAAATCAAAATCAACAAATAAGCACAAACCTATCTTACCTATGATCGATGTCTGCCAGATGATAACAAGGTTTTGGGGACGACTCTCCACCCAACCGTAGGCTCAATTGTGCAAGGATTTGCCATGACCAGCCACCCCCGAGCTCTCAATCAATGTACTACTGCCAGTGACTCCTAAGTCTTAGAATACCATTCTCCCAAGAGAGTGAAAGATAGAATCTCGAAATGATGGAATGCCTCCCATCCTCCTGACCATCTAATAAATAGAGTAAACATTGGATGGGAACCACATGCACACACTCCATCTGTCTACATGCAACTTTTTTTATTTTTAGCTTTCTTGTTTTATTTCTTTACTTTTCTTTTGATTTTTAGCTTTCTTGTTTTTATTTTCTTGTTTTATTTCTATTTATTCTTATTTAGTATGGTTATTACTTTTTTTCTTTTTTCTTCCTCCTTCTTCTTCTTCTTTTTTTTTTCCTTGTATATATTTTAAATATCATTTATTATTTAACATTTATGATTTATTGTTTTTATTATTATTATTAAGTGATTTATTATTATTATTTATTATGTATATTATTATTTATTATTTTGTATTTTGTATTATCTATTATTTTATTATTTATTATTTTTATTAATTATTAATTATTATTTATATTTATTATTATATTTTGTATTATCTGTTATTTTATTTATTATTATTTTGTATTATTTAGTATTTATTATTATTATTTATTATTTATTATTAAGGGGAGGGATATTACAACAAAACTCATACCATCAATATTACTTGAGGTTTCCAACACAGTGGACTAGTGTTAGACCTGGTGATTGTTCACCGTTGCATGGATGCGATGAGCCTTCCCCAGATCCCCCATTGTAGTTGCATTCTTAGTTGAGTTGGTATTACCTATATTTTGAGGGAAATCCCTCTCGTAGTGAGGACCTCCACAAGTCCAACACCCCCTCTTAGGAGCTTGGCTCCTACTACCAACTAAACCGGGAGTTGGCCTAGAACTCTGCTGGAAAAAGCCAGACTATTGGGATCAGTGCTGAGGTGGTGTGACTTGGTGCTATCGCATAGGCCGATGTTGTTGTGGTTGACGAGTTTGTTGAGGTACCCTGTGCGGATGCTGAACTACATACCTATATGGTGTTCTTTGATTTCCTGTTGGCCACTTTTGATGATTTAGCACAAGTTCCCTTTTCAAATTTCTACGTTCCATATTGTTTCCACTTGGTGCTCCTGATCTTGTGGGCCTTGTTGACTTACTAGGTCCACTGCTTTTGATCTCCTCCTCTGCAATGATTGCCTGTTGAACTGCCTCATGCAAGGTGTGAGGCATTAAGATTCTAACCTTGGCCCGAATGTTAACATTTAGTCCATACACAAATTTGTTCACCCTGACCTTTTATGTGCTTAAGTGAGGGGCATAACGGAGTAATTCCATAAAACGAGCCTCATACTCTGGTACTGAGAAACTCCCCTGCTTTAATTCATTGAATTCATTTAGTTGCCTCTCGAGTAACTCCTCTGACAGGGAACGTTCTCTAAATTTGTCTTCAAACAGTTCCCAAGTTACTTCTGATACATCCATCCCCAATTGGGTTAATAATATCTTCCACCAAAGTAGTGTGTTTCCCTTTAGCTAGAACATACCCATCTTGGCCTTCATCTTTGAGGTGTAATCTCTCAGGGTAAAGCACACAGCCATGTTTTCTAACCATGACTCTGCAAATTGACCATCTGTGGACCCCCAAAACTCTGGAAATGTTATCTTTTCCAAATCTCAGCGTACATCATTTCTTGTAGCGTTTTGGGGTGCTTTGCTTTGTATAACAGGTCCTCCATGCTCTCGTTCCAAACGATTTATTAATGCCTCAAACATATGTTGGAACGATCTCATTAATTTCAATACTTCTCCAACTGGTATCTATTATGGTGTTTTGATGTTTTCCTCATCATTGGGTGGGGAGGTAGGAATCGGTTGTTGTGGGGGTGCCATGTTGCTCCCTTTAGTTGCCCCAATTCTTCTTATACCTCTTCTAACCATGGTTTACCAATTAATCCTGCCATAATTTAACACGATTTTTTTCTTATAAGATAAAAATAAATAAATAAATAAAAATCAGCGAAAAATCATAACCAACCTAGGTGGTTCTATAATTTACTATTATGTTTATATACTTCCAAATGAACAATCTATGCATTTAAAAATTCTTGATTATATAACTCGCCTATCAATTTCAAACATTCCAATAAGATTTAATCAAGGATACCATCAATCTACTTAACTAGTATGCTTAGACCACATCATGTCATGTAAATGGTAGAGGTGGTCGGTAGCATTATCATAACATAAACTGAGAATGTCCTTAGTAAGAAGAGAGAAAATATGTTTCTAAAGTTTTATGATTTTATGAGCTTAGCTATCAACAAACACAATTAAGTTAACATTTAAAACTTAAATTAAATTTAAAAGTTATATAATCATTAACATTAACACATACATATATCATCACAAATTAACATAAAATTTATTATGATATTAAAATGTAACATAACTTACACTCTATGAAATAAATCCAAATATTACATCCCCTATAATGATGTGTACCAAGCGAGCTATATATAAAGTATCATAGTACCTAATAACTAATATTTCACAGCATATGGTAATTTTGCAACCTATTGTATCTAACGTCGAAAAACAAACTAGAACATAATTGTGAGAGAGAATACCAAGTTCAATTTTCCTGTTGAAGATGCCCATCATTAAACTTGCGCAATGTCCCATCTAATATTTACTTTTTCAAAGGTTCTCAAAAGGCTATAAATGATAATGATGATATAAATACTACCATCTTGTTTACAGTTTTTATTAAATATTAAAATGCCCTTTCCCCCACTAGGTTTAGATTTCAAATCCTTTGAAGTCTGTTGGAGGAATAAAACCTCTGCCCTTTGTTACAAATTGATTGAATTTGTGAATCTGTGTACTAAGATCTGTAGGAATCTAAGTAATCATGGAAGTCAATTCGAAGTTTCATCCGTTTCTTTCATACATTCTGTCTTTGAGGCCTCTGCAGCACCCATTGATGCTGGGCTCCAAACCCTCTTCTTTGAACACCATTGAAGTGGATCTGGAAGCCAATGAGTATAATGGCAAGGCTTTGGTTAGAGAGATGCCTAAGCTTCTGCAGCTAGAGCTTGTGGCTAAAATGACCAACGTTGTTTTTGATGTTGCGCAGACCAAATCCGTTCTATAATCCCTTGGAGATCGGTCGGATCACGAGGCTGTGGACGAATCCCGTCGACACATTGCAGATATCGAGCGCAATCTTTATAGGCGAATGGAATAAATTTCCATGTAGGATTAGATGATTTTTTTATAAGAGAAAAACAATTTCTCTATGGCTTGCGGCTATCTCATAAATCTTCTAGAGAGAAAGAGCCTTCAATGAATATATTAATGTGCCACAAAATTTATAAAAAAAAATTGTGAAACCCTCAGTATGAATCTAGAGCAACCTTGTGGTGTTTGCAGCCCTCAAAAAATTGACCCCATAAAGTAGACGACTATGAAAAATGTCGAATTTCATCTTTCAAATTCTTCAGAAATTCGCTTGAGTTTATCTTTAGAAAATATGTTTCAAATGGTCAATTCTTTTGTTGAAAAAGGTCGAATATGGTTTTAGAAGCTATTATTTGTTTTGATACGCTAACTCTGAAATTTTTGTTGAGATTAGCCATACATTTCTTCCAGGCTTCCGAGATTGAACTTCGATAGCTTTGCTATTAAATTGCAATTTTTTTCTAGGGACTAATCTCCTTAAGCTGTGAACTTTTTTAAGATTATTAATAACCTCTAGTCGAATTTACTTTGAACAAAGCAATCCACTCTTCTGAAAGTTGCTCCTTTCTATTGGTGCAAGCGTCTTGGACATCCTGCAAAAAAAAAAATTAATGAAAAATTCTGAAGGGTAGCCATCTTCAAATCTAGGCATTTTCTCCTCAGCCACAAATGAAATTCCTGCTACAATTCTGAATAAATCGAGCTCTTGAGACTTGGGGTTTTAAAATTTTAATTTCCTATTTCCTACAAGCTTATGTCAAAATTTCCCCGTTCATTTAAGTGAATTTTCTCATTGAACTTTAACATTAATTTTCCAAGGGTATTTCACTTTGAGAAAAATCGTTTTCCTTATTTGTGAAAAAAATCTCATTTAATTATATTTGTCATTTTCATTATAGTATAGAAAGTTTTCTCATACGTTAGCTTTGGGAAATCGATTGGAAAATTTTTCATTATTAAAGTCTTTTCATTATAAAGTTTTTACCATTTATAATTTGAGTAAAGTGAATTTCACTTTTGGAGAAAATTTGTCATATTAAACATAGTTGTGTTGGACTTTGTTGGTAGATGTGAGGTCTCGGTTTCGAATCCTGCGAGGATGCTACTCTTCCCTTACCAATTTGAATGTAGCAGATATTTAACAAAACTAGTCATGCATGCATGGGCCCATAGGTCTCAACGCTTCAACATAGCTTTGATACCAAGTGTAAGGACTAACCCTATAATTTTATTTTATTTTAATTTAAAATACTAAAAATACAACCATAATAAAATGGCAATGGGACTCAAAATTTATTAAGCATTATATAAAACTTTCCTGAATTTCACTTTATTGAACATATCATCTAATTTACATGTTATTAACTAAAACCATAATGGAGTCATACAAAAGAATATTATAACAACATAGGTACCATTCACGAGGGGACAAGATTCAAACTCGACTTGCCACTATTTGCCCTCCTTTGTTGTCGGTCGCCTCCAAGTGTGAATGTCAACGTGCTTAATCTGAATGCAATGACCCACAGTTGACCTCCCAGCATACTCCTTGGGTACTCTCCTTCCCGACGGACCCCCGAGATGCAATGGGGTTGTACAATGGAGGAATGTATTAGCTGGTAGAAGAGAGTGCTCCTTGACTCAAGACTCCCCTCTCTAAAGTCCTCTACCTCAACAAACTCACCAAAGCTCATAGTCAATGCTCTGACATAGTCTCATCGATACAACAATAGGGTAAAGAAAAAAGTCCCTTCTCTCATGGCTTGCCCCATCTTTTATAGGAGTCCTCATAGGTGACACTTGGAATTTCATGCATAGTTAATTATTTTTCATAATTCAATAGTTTGATTATTCACCCACCCATGTGTCACTCTCTCATCAAGGGTGTCCAAAATTATTTACTTAATTTTTAATTTAAAACTAATATTTTTCCTCACCTCAACAAGATTCTTATTTCTTCTCCTAGTTGTCTCTTGATCCCCCTTTTTACTCCGTAATTTGTGTTCATTACTAAAATCAATTGATAAGTCAAGGTTTAATCCCTTATCTACTCCCTAATTTAACTCAATTTATCTATATCCATGTGTCACTCTCTCATCAAGGGTCTCCAAAATTATTTACTTAAATTTTAAATTAAAACTAATATTTTGCCTCACCTCAACAAGATTCATATTTCTTCTCCTAGTTGTCTTGATCCCCTTTTTTACTCTTTAATTTGTGTTCATTACTAAAATCAATTGATAAGTCAAAATTTGATCCCCTATCTACTCCCTAATTTAACTCAAGTTATCTATACCCCCATGTGTCGCTCTCTCATCAAGGATCTCCAAAATTATTTACTTATATTTTAATTTAAAACTAATATTTTTCCTCACCTCAACACGATTCATATTTATTTTTCTAGTTGTCTCTTTATCCCCCTTTTTACTCATTAATTTGTATTTATTACTAAAATCAATTGATAAGTCAAGATTTGATCCCCTATCTACTCCCTAATTTAAATCAAGTTATCTCTTAGATGGATATTCTTATGTTGGTTGTTGCTACATGGAGGTTCTCTAAATTTCTCTAAAATTTAATTTATTAATCTTATTTTAATTCAACATCCTCTTCTCTTAATTAGGTTTAACTATTTTAGGATTAATATTTACCCTTACATTTATGTAACTCTTTCCCCTTTTTACCTAATTAAACTACATTATCTACCTAATAGTTTCCAACATGGGAAAGGTAGAGTTTTTAAAGTAAAATATTTTATTTCTTTCTATGATTCTCTTAACCCAAGTTTTGTTCTTGATTTAATTACCTCGGTTTCTAACATCATTTACCCTTGATGTGAATTTACCTGGTTTTCATATTTTGATTATATTTATTAATTTATTTATTTTTAATGATTCCAAGGGTGCCAAGTTTGGTCATTCCCTTCAAGAACTTCCCTTGAAGTTCCAAGGGTGTCACGCTTAACAGTTTATTTGTGATGCCAAAGGTGTCAAGTTGGTCGTGCCCTTCAAGAAATTCCCTTGAAGTTCCAAAGATGCCACGCCACTTTCCCTTTAAGCATTTAGTGGCTACGAAGGGAAAGTATAGGTGCAACAACAAAGACCACTATCATCTCTTATGTTGCCTACTATAGTGAGACTAATGGTGTCGAGGATCAAGGAATCTACCTTGATGTGTACCCCCTGGTAAAATACTCATGACCAACCCAACTTTGGGACCTGCCCTCATGACATCGTGATCTTCAAGGCGAAGGTGTTTCAACCTTTCCGGCCCAAATCATGGCGGGAGTGCTAGAGGGTGAGATCATGGACACTGTTCCACCCCTCCCTTGCAGTTCCATCCAATTGTACAACCCCATTACCCATATGTGATTCATTCGGCCAAGAAACTAATTTGTGCCTGCAACCACTAACATAACATCATAATATAGATAAACATATATAGCAGGTTTCAAAATTGAATTAGAATTTCAAATATAAAATAATATAAATTTTCATCAAATAAGGTGTCGTCAGCTCGTCATATGCAAGTGTCTCTGGTGGTTTCCTGCAATACTCAATAATCATCAGTAACAAGGTTGCTTAATGTTAGTCATTGTCATAATCGCATCATCAACATCACCTAGTCATTCATATCATTGTTCATTGTGAACCAAAACTAATGCAAGTAGGTAACAAAGGAGGCACCATCATGGCTATCATCATCATAACATCAATGAAAACATACATATCCATCAAAGCTATCAACATTGTAACATCAATAGAAACATACTTATCTATCAAAGCTATCATCATAGTGATATCAATAGAGAGCATACATATCATTTACTGACATCATCATCATGAATTCAATAGAGACCAAACATAACCATTTATGCTATAATCATCATAATATCAATAGAGAACATGCATAACCATTAATGATACAATCATCATAATACCAATAGATAACATACATAATCATTAATGTTATTTTCATCATAATATCAATGGAGAACATACATAAATATCACAACCACAAATAATAGAGTCATGTGCCCAGATCCTCAACCTGAGGTCCTCAAAGAATAATGTGTGGGCCTTAGGGCCAAATAAATGTTAATTTCATATCACTGTCAGTCAACTAGAGCTGGGCACTACATTTGTTGAGCAACAACAAAGGAGGATTGAAGAGGAGTGATTCGACATTTGGCGGGAGGATTTTCGTGAAGGAAATCAGGACTTAGAGGGAATCTAGAAAGAACTTGTTCCTTAGAGGATTTCTAGCACCAAAAAAATCCAGATCTGAGTCTTGTTGAGGCAGCAGTAAGAGAGGGAGAAGAGAACCTATTCTACACTTGTTTGAGCAGAGATGGCAGTCAATGGACTGAGGGATCAAAACAGATTGGATGGAGCACCCAACTTTGTCATTTGAAAGGCCAAGATCCTATTAGTCTTGGACAAGAATCGCATCATGAATTATGCCTTGAAAGTGGCGGTTGTACTAGTCGATATTGATCCTTATAATAAATACGAGGAAGCTCAAGCGAAGGCGAAGTGCATGATCCTAAATGGGGTCAAGGGTCATGTGATCTCACATATTGCTAAAAAGGAAACAACAAGAGAAATGTGGGAGACCTTGACCACTTTATATGAGGGAATTTTTGTCCAATGGAAGATGTTGCTTGAGAACTAGCTAAGACAATATCATATGCAAAAGTGAGAAGAAATCGATCCCTTCGCTCTCAAGTTGCAAGGGATTCGCGATCAACTGACTTCTGTGAGGTCTACACCAAATCCTAAGTTCATGATCAGGATTGCGCTAAATGCAGTCACTGAAGACTGAGAGACCTTTGTCTAGTGCATCTTGGGCAGGGCTTCTCTCCCTAGTTGGGAGGAGATGTGGGCAGCTCTTTGACAGGAAGAGATCAAGGGTTAACCAAGGCAAGAAGTAGCAGTAAAGGAGTTAGATTCAAAGAGGAAGAGGAGGATGTAACTCTCGCATCAATGGGACAGCCAAAGAAACAGAAGAGGAAAAAGAAAGACATAACGAAAGTCAGGTGCTTCAGGTGTGGGGAACTGGGACATTTCGCCACTCAGTGCCCTCGGAAGAAGGGTAAGGAAAAGAAGTCTAACTCAAAGGCTACTCCAGCGAAAGTTGACAAAGAGGATGATGACGAGGATTGTGCCATGAGTGCTCATGCACCTTTGGAGAAGAGTGTTGTGACATCAAGTTGTAGTCAGGAGGACTACACAAGAGCAGGATCCTTGAGGTGCTCAAACTCTTGGATCACATATGGCTATAGGAGCCCTTAATGATAGTAGCAGAGTGATGGAAGTCATTTGGTGTGAGGGATAATGGAGCAACAGTGGTAGAGCTAGAGTGCCAGAGTCTGAAGTAGCGCAGCGGAGGTTGCAGCAGTGCGAGAGGCACAGAGCATATTGCGACAGTGCAGTAGCAGCAGGGGGTCAGCACAAATTAGCAGCAGAGGTATCTTCAACATCAAGAGGTATCCAGACTGACCAGTATGCCAGATTTTGGGTGCCTTTTTCAATTCCTTACTTCTCAACAATTGAGTTGTAGTGCAGCAGTTAACAGTGGCAGTGTTATGGGCAGCAGGATGCAGCTTATTGAGAGGGAGTTGTAGTATAGATGCAGTAGTGGCAGTGGCAGTGTCATGGGCAGTAGTATAGGGTGCAGCAGTGAAGTGGATGAAGGGAAACAGGCCAAGCATCAGCATCAGAGAGGACTGATGTCGTGCATCAGTGTGATACTTATGTTGAGAAGTATTGCTAGAGCACATTCTTCGCTAAAAGGGAGTGTTGATTTTGGGTAGCATCGAATGTTCTCTAGCTCCAAAATTTTGTAGAGGGGCTAGAATACATAAGATCTCCAAGACCCAGAAATCGTTTGGAAAAATTTCACCCAAATTGTGAGTTATTAAAATAATTAATATTTTAATGGGGTTCCTAAGTTTAAACTTAGGAAAATAAAAATATTAATGGGTGTTAACAAAAATATGGGTGAGAAGCTTCTAAGAGATGAGGATCAAGTCTGTTTTAATATTAGCCGTTGATTAGGGACTTAATCTCGGTCGTTGATTCATCAACAGGAAAAGTATAAGAGGAGGCTTGAGGGTCACTTAGAGATACACCAAGTGATTAGTCAGTTTGATTTTTCTGGGGTGAGGTTTGATGAGAAAATTGAATAGGTGATCTGAGTTGCAGCGAGAGGGGTAGAAGTAGATATTTGGATTGGAAAGGAGTTATGATCCAAAGAGTACCAGGCGGAGAGGTAGCAGTAGCATTAGAGAGGCAGCGTAGAGACCTGCACAGTCTAGGAAGGGGCTCACACAGTGCTGATGCAAGCCAAGAGGGTCTCTTGCAATGGCAGTGCAATATATTCGTCAAAAGTTCAAGATTTTGTTGGAGAAGTGAGGTTCTAAGTCGGGAAGGATGAACAACAATCTTCCTCCATGAAATCGATCCAGCAGAAGGGGTGACGCAGTCTCCTAGAGGCAAGACGCTGGCCCAAGCAGTGATTACGCTAGGATTTCGCAGTGTTTGTCGGAGTTAGGTCACTCAGTGGATCAGTTGTGACTTGGAGAACGAGGTAAAACCTTGTATGTATTTCTTGTTGCCGATATTTCTCTGAAAGGTTAGTCGATGTGAGAGGCAACCCGTTGTACTCAGATTTTGCTTACTTAATAATACAAACCCTCTATCTACTGCATCGGTTTTACCACATTGGGTTTTTTCGGGGACGTGTTGTCCAAAAATAACGGTGTCCCTTATGTGTTTGTCTCATATATTTTCAATTTATGATCTATATGTTAGTGTAGTCTACAGTAGTGTTTTGCATCACTGTTTATAAATAACTTGTTGAATGTAATAACAAGTAGGAGATGATAAACCAGTGATTGCAATAGGATTTCTAATATGTAGATTCAGATATTTTCACAATTGTCCCTAGAAGGTGTGACGTTGGGTTGATGCAGTGACCGCACAGAGGCAACCAGTTGCAGTTCATTTAGTGGCTGGATCAGCCAATGTTTTGAGTGACAATGTGAGGTAACCTCATTTATCTCTTTGTTAGTGATATTCTTTGTAATTGGATTGTCGAGGAGGCATCCAGAGATTGTATTCAGAAATTAATACTACATAATAATAAAACACTCAAAGTTGTTGCACCGGTTTTCCTGCATCGAGTTTTTCTGGGAACATTTCTCCAAAAATAACTGTGTAGATGTGTTGCATCTCTTTCTTGTTCAATTTCTTGTTTCTTCTTATAATTTAAATGGTGTATACTGTAGTGTATTAGTTTCGATATTTACTGTAGGAAACAGTAAGTAACTTGATTCAGAAAGTAACAAGTAGGAGAAACTTAATCAGTTGCTGCAGTAGAAATTTGGGCATCCAAATTTTCACGTGGTACCAAAGCTGAAGGTGAAACAAGAGAACAGTGTCGGAAGATCCCAGCACTAAAGGAGAAAGGGAGTTCGAAATTCCTGCAGAGACAACAATTTGAATCCCCAGAGGGTTTGTACAGTTGAGACCAGGAGGGCTAGATTTTCGTGGTAAATCTCTCTCTGAGTGATTCAATAGAGAGGTAGGATTTTCAGATCGAAATCTGTCAAAGGCGGAGGGAGCAATGTAGCAGGAGCTTCAGCGAAGAGGGGTTTTCTAGTGGGACCCAAATTTCTGCGGGCAGTTGTTGGGCAGAAAGACGTCATAAGGAAGAAGAGACACTTGAGGGAATCTCTTCCTTAGAGAATTCGTAGCCAGGGAATTCGAATTCTCATTTGTTAAGCAGCAACAGGAGAGAGGAGATCATTCGAATTTTTCGAAGTGGCAGAGATGGCAGCCAGTGGATTGAGAGATGAAGATCGGTTGGATGGTGCATCCAAATTGTTAATCTAGGTTGCCATTGATGTCAATATAGTAGTGTTTGTAATGGAAAATTATTTAATACATGATGTTGCCTATTGATGCCCATTGATCACAATGCTCATAGTGATGAAAGTTTGATATATCACGATATGATGAGATGGAGGAGCCAAGTGGATTGAATATATATATATTATATTAATATTATATATATATATATATAATAGAAGCAGTAGACCCAAGAAGAAAAGCCATTGAAAGTCAAGAACAAGAGCAGTCAAAGAAGAGCTATCGGAAGAGTTATCGGAGGTCGCAGGAAGATAAGCCACAAGAGCAATAGCTATCGGAAAAGCGGAAGAGTGAAGAGAAGTCACAGGAGCAAGAACCCAAGAATAAAACCATGTAATAACACCGCATCAGGGAATTTATATCGGAGGAACTTTATCAGCGGTTCCATTATATTAAGTTCTGTAAACACTCCTCAAACCCCCAATTGCAATATAATGGAGTCAAGAAATAAATGGCGAAGATCCAAGCCAAGTGCTTGCGGAAGAAGAATGGCAAAGGAATATATCTGGATCGTCAGATCGACAAATCTGTTAGATCAACGATGATTAGCACCTACGGGGATAGGAAAGTATGAATTTCCTTGATCATGGCTGAAGTCCCACACTCAATCCTAGCAGTCGATCTCATATTCAACTCTTAGATCACAGTCAACTGCAGGGGTTAAGGCCATTTTAATTTGTGTTCCAGTCAAAGTCTCGCAAACCATAGATTGCGATATAATACGCAGACCCAATAGCTCCATTAGAACATACCTTTATGTAGTATCACATCCAGATATCGGGGAAGTTACGCAAATCATAAGAGTTGTCACCATCAGACCGCCGATTGCAATAAGACTTGTGAACCCAACCGCCGATTGCGATAATATTGTGGACCCGATGGATTCATTAAAAACAATTCATTGAATATTGCATCCGCTCCATCAGAAGACAGAGAATGTTCACACTTGTAAAACCTTTGATTTTTATGAAGTTGCGATTGCAGGATTAAAGGAATGACTCTGATTCCCATGAAATTGCACTTGCAGGATTAAAGGTGATGATGTGGCATGTGGGACCTCCATGTGCATATAGTAGCTCTTATGTGATTTTCGTAAATAGTAAGTCTATTGGATGAATATTAAAAAAGGGCCTCTCTAATATAATTTTAATATGCAACATCATAAGTCGGCCTCTCCTCCAATAAACGTGTCTTTTGGGTATTGATGAGACTCATATATATACAAGTTGAAACGCTTCACTTGAGATAACAGATCTCGAGCATCTATCACAGAGAAGAAGGACATTTCACAACTCACGTGAATTAGCATAAGAAAGGAAGCCAAAGGTCAAGCAAACGAAAGTGGAAACCGAAGGTCTAGCAAACGAAAGTGGAAGCCGAAGGTCGAACGAGCGAAGAAGGAAGCCGAAAGGTCCAGCGGAAGAAAAAGGAAGCCAAAGGTCAAGCGAACGAAAGTGGAAGCCGAAGGACGAGCAAGCGAAGAAGGAAGCCGAAAGGTCCAGCGGAAGAAGAAGGAAGCCGAAGGTCAAACATTCTGTTGATTGGGTTATTTATTGAAAAGCTCATACCTATGTTTGACAGTGATTCAGATAACAAGTTCAAAAGGACGCTCTACGGATCTAAGAAGATTATTTGAGTATGCACAGGGTTGTTTTTAATTGAACGCACAATATGAAACCGCGATAGCCACTCCTCTAAAGAAGTGACTCCTGAAGCAGTGACTCCTGAAGCATTTATCATGACAGTGAGAACAGAGGTTTATTTTAGTGCAGAGCTCAGTGCAGTTCATTGTAGACACATTGAAGTTGTGTGAAGACTATTATAGATCATGATGGCTATTTGAAATCATCATGAGGTAACTTTGCAGACTCTGTTTGGGAAATATGAAGACTCCTTCATATGAAGACAGGTTGCCATTGATGTAGCAGTGAAGTTGTAGATTGACAGAACACAGTGAACAAGATTTTGAGAGCAGTGTAATACAATCAAAACATTCCTTGACAACATAGGGTCGAAGCCCTTGGGGTTGGTGCCTCAGAATTGGAAGGATTGGTGTCCTTGGAGTTGGTGCTCCTAAATCCAAGGTTGGTGCCTTGACAAGATAGGGTCGAAGCCCTTGGGGTTGGTGCCTCAGAATTGGAAGGATTGGTGTCCTTGGAGTTGGTGCTCCTAAACACAAGGTTGGTGCCTTGAGAAGATAGGGTTGATGCTCTACAGGTTGAAGCCTCACAAAAGACCAAGTTGGTGCTTGGCAACAGGTTGGAGCCTTATATATATTGTACCTGATTTATTGTAAAGATTATATTAATAAAAGCAGTTATTCCTATTATTCATTTTGTGT
Source organism: Pinus taeda (assembly GCA_000404065.3). Taxonomy (NCBI): domain Eukaryota; kingdom Viridiplantae; phylum Streptophyta; class Pinopsida; order Pinales; family Pinaceae; genus Pinus; species Pinus taeda. Next base: position 22,634 of record APFE030474543.1, read on the forward strand.
TCTAAATATAAATGATTTAACTGGTAAAAGTAACAATTGAAAAGGAATATTGATTCACCCCCCCATCTTAGTATTTCCAATAATTATGTGATCTGGAAAGCAAGGATGTCATGCCTTCTGGATGAGCATTTTCTCAAATTCTATGTCGACACCATCGTTGTAGAGCCCGCAAATCCAAATCTACTCAAAAAGTACAAGGGAGAGATGGAAAAGACAAAGAGAATGATCCTCAACGAAGTGAAGGATCATGTAGTCTTTCACATCACTAGCAGAGGGACTGCCAAGGAGACGTGGGATGCATTATCAACACTATGTCAAGGATCTTCCAAGCAACGGAAGATGTACTTGGAGTAGAAGATGAGATATATGTAGACGCAGAAGGGGGGACGCATTGATCTGTTCCTCTCTAAGATTTAGGAGACCCAAGATGAGCTGGCAATTGTGGGGTCAACACCTCAAGGTTATGAGATGGTATGTCCGGCCCTAAATTCAGTATCTGAGGAGTGGCAAGTCTTTGTCCAAAGCATCTTGGGTAGTGCGACTTTGCCAAACTGGGATGAAATGTGGGCAGCGCTTAAGAAAGAGGCGCTGAGGAGAGACTTGGTCAAGTGTAAACTTGACGGAAGCAGCAACAGTGGGTCGAAGCCCAAGGAGGAGGAAGAGAATGTAGCCCTCGCATCCAAGGGACAGCAGGAGCAACAGAAGAAGAAGAAAGATGTTTCAAAGATCAAATGCTTCAGGTGTGGTGAATTCAACCACTACACAACACAATGTCCTCTTAGGAAGAAGGACAAAGATGAGAAGTATGATCTGAAAGTTGAGGCCGCGAAGATCGAGAAGGAGGAATTCGCCATGACAGCCCAAGCATCTCCAGGAGGGAGAAGGGGTGATCTAGAGTTGTAGTTCGATAGGACTTCAGATGGGCAGGATCCTTGAGGAGCCCACCTCTCGGATCAATTCCTTTCTATGAGAGCCCAAATCATAAGTAGCAGGATGGACCAGTGTCAGTTGGTGCAGAGAAGTGCCAGAGTGACATTCGCAGTGGCTAGGAATGCCAGAGGCTGAGTAGTGCAAAGTAGAGTTGACAACAGTGTAGTTGGCATAGAGCAGAGGTCAGCAGCAGCGCAGAGGCTTCATAGGGTCAGTGTAAAGACTAGCAACAATCAGAACTCCAACAATGAGATGCATCATACTGAACACCATTTCAGTAATTTGGGATGTTTTTCCGTTGTTGACATAGTAGCAGCAGCAGTTGGAGAAGGTTGCAGTGCAGATGCAGTAATTGGCAGTAACAGTGCCAGTAGCAGTGTAGATGCAGAATTCAAAGAGAGTTGCAGTACAGATGCAGTGTTGTCAGTGGCAAGGGCAGCAGCAGTACAGATGCAGCATTTGCGCAGTAGTTGGTGCACAGGATGTCAGACATCAACAACGTAGAGGGAGATGGTTCAGAATCAAAGTAGTGCTTCAAAAGGTTGCATTACTAGAGCAGATTCCTCACTAAGAGGGAGGGTTGATTTCTGGTAGCATTGGATGTGCTTTAAGTCTCAAAATTTGTAGGGAAACTTAGACACATGCATTCTCCAATACCCATAAATCATTTTGGGAAATTCCACCCGAAGATAATTTTATTAAAATAATTAATTATTTTTAATGGGACCCTAAGTCTAAACTTAGGAAATTAAAATAATTAGTGGGTACTAATCTAAACTGTGGGTGTAACTTCAAGAAGAAGACGAGGATCAAACCAAAATGAACCAAGCCATTGATTAGAAGTTAATCTGGGTCGTTGGTTGTCCAACAGAAAGATATAAGAAGAGGCTTGAGGGGCACTTGAATAACACACAGACGAGAGATCAAAAGTTCAATTTTATGAAGCAAAGCAGCTGCCGGAGAGATTTTCGATAGTGATCTTTTGCAAAGAGGGGCAGGGATAGTATCCGAAGGAAGATATTTCTCGGTTAGAGAATACTCAACAGAGAAGGCAGAGAAAGATCCAACAGTGGCAGCGAAGAGATAGAGAGGCTAACGCAGGGCCACGCAGAAGCCAAGAGGGAATCTGAAAATCAGCGAAAGGAATCGATTGCAGAAGTTGGAAGTTGGGGTGTGAATCCGAGAGGTGAAAATAGAATTTCCTAACCAGCAGATTGATCAGCTAAAGGGGTGACACTTTCCCCATAGGGTGTGATGTTGGGCCAATATAATGACTGCGTAGAGGCAACTAGGGATAGTTCATTCAGTGTCTGGATCAACCAGGATTTCCAGCGATAGTGTGAGGTAACCTCACTTATCTCTTTGTTAGTGATATTCTTTGTCACTGGATTGTCGGGAAGGCATCCAAAGATTGTATTCATAAATTACTATTGCATAATAATAAAGCCCTTAGAGTTGTTGCACTGGTTTTCCAGCATTTGGTTTTTCTGGGAACATTTGTCCAAAAATAATTGTGTAAATGTGTTGTATCTCTTTCTTGTTCAGGTTCTTGTTTCTGATTATAATTTAAATGGTGTAGACTGCAGTGTATTAATTTCGATATTTACTGTTGGAAACAGTAAGCAACTTAATTCATAAATTAACAAGTAGGAGAAACTTAATCAATTGTTACAGTAGAAATTTGGGCATCCACAATTTCACAATACCCTGACTATATCATCCCCTTTAGAAGTAGAAACCACCTAATAGGATTATTGGTTAATCCCATTTGGACTTTAGGGGACATTGGCACATCCCGAAGCTCATTATGGAATGGCGGGCCATAATGAAGTCTCCACCTGTGGTCCATGATTTGGTAAGCTCATTTACTCGATTTCTCTAATGACTTGTTGTATTGGAAGGCTAGTGGACGCATTGGATCTTATGCAAGATTGCAGATGGTCTCCATTTTGGGATTGGTCTCCTTATACAAGTCCCTAATCCTTCAGAGGGATACATTGGCACTTGTAGGGTGTGTGTTGAAGGCCATGGGCCTCCACAGCAATAGCCAACACTCCATGTATCCCCACAATCATTCAGAGATTGTTCGTGGTTCACTTATTGGACGAGGAAGATGCACCTGATCCATCATGCCTAGCTGGCTCCAGATTTACACCATACACTTGGCAGATGATCCAGGGCTTGCACGATGATGTGGAACCACCTACACCGTCATCTTAGCCCTTGTAGGTGATCTACAGGCATCTTCGATTTGTTTGGAGACCCATGAGGACACTTGTGTGCCCCCACATGTCATTTGGAACACCATAGGTTATTACAAGGGGCCAACCCCTTGTCCACTGCTTTTGAGGGTCCTATTTTTCATTGTGGCATCCATGGACCTCATTAGGCCTCTTAGAGGGCCCTATGACGTGCATAGATTATTATTTGACCTTTTGAGAGGCTCGTTTTTTCATTTATGAGCTAGTTTGGTGGGCTTGTCACCAAAAGTTGAATTATTAGAACATTATTTTATTTTGGGGACTTATGTAGGCCAAGGAGGCTAATTCGAACTCCTAAGTTATTTATAAATACAAGTGAGATGAGCTCATTTGCTCATCATCACTTTGGATTGGATCTTTTCTCTCTCTTGAGATTTTCACACTTTTTTTGTAGAATGAATTGGAACTTTATGGATGAATTTTGAAATGTGGATATTGGTCTATCTTCTCTTAGAGCTTTTTTCTTGTCAATTGTGAATGGTTGGATATATTCTATTACATGTAAGTTCATGTCTTTAATGTTATTCTTGTTTTACTTTTGTCATACATTGGACTGGGATTTTCATTGTTCTAGGGCTAATTGTTGCATGCATTTACTGCTTAAAATTGTGAAATTTTGTCTCTATTATAGCTTCTATCATTGTATGAGCCATGTAATGTGAACGAAATTTCCTAGGGGTAATTCTATCAAAGAATTTGACCTTGATAAGACATTTCCTTTGCACAACGAAGTATAAGAGCTGCAAGATCGCTTCGTATTGACCTAGAAGGCTAATGAAGTGGTCTTGAGACCTCCTTGTGTAACAACCAAAAGTCGTATACGCAGCAGAAATATTTAAAATACTTTGTAGACAAAAACATTCATCGCAAAATAGTAATTGTAAATTGCATATTGTATAAAGAACTAAAATAGGATGATACAAATGAGAATGAGAGTCCTGTATATATGACTAGGTAAGTACCCTTTCACGAAGAGTAATGTCTGTAGAGACATGCATCTTTGTTTAACAAATTATTATTTAATTATATATTATTATGATTATTATTTATTATATATTTTTAAATAATCTATGTTCATAACATTGCCTTCCCCTTCAAAAAGCTTTGTCCTCAAAGTTTGTTGATGAAAGGACTTGATCTCTTATTTGCTACGAATGTCTTCTCGTCTTGGAACATTCATCCTTGTCGATACAAGTTGATATGATCCTCTAAGTGAAAGAAAATTGTCCCACTGAGAATGGATCAGACCATCCTAAATTGATCATCTGTTGAAACTTGCAGTGACTAGAAACTTGTGATGAATTGTTATCACATGAATAGATTGCAGTGACATTAGTATTCTTCGGAACATCAAGTTTTTGTTTCTGTTCTAAATATGTAGCTTGATTGAGTTGTCTACTCTCATGATTCGGATGTCAATAAGGAAATCTAGTGATTTGATTTTTCCTTATCTTGTTTGTGTCGTTTTCTTGCTTTATTTGAAATACCTGGTTTCCTTTAGCTATGGAAGTTGCATGGTTAATTTCTAGATCATCACTTGAATCTTTTGTTGCTGGAACTACAATTTCTGAGCACATCTTTACTTCAATTAACTTATCATTTTCTAGAGTTGTGATATTGACCGGATCAGTGTTTGTTGTTTTTTCGTCAACCAAAATTTCTACATTTGATGCTTCCTTCTCAATAAGTTGTTGCACCGTGTTTTCCAATCACTTCTTGTCCTTCTTAAGCTTTTTAATTTGCATCAGTAATTTTTCACTATGGTCTTTAAGCCAAAAAAAAATTCATTTTTGTCAATGGTGATCTTGTCTATTTCTCTTTGCAGATTTTGAAGTACTTTTTTACTGTCTTGAAAAATTATTTTTGAAATATCTTGTATGTCTTCCGGTATTACTGAATTTGGTTTCAGCGTAACATCCTAGAGTGTTATTTTCTTGTTCATGTAGGAAAATATTAAAAACTTCTTTTTTGTATTCAAGGTGAAGGAACCAAGGGTTTCCATCCATGGCAAACCCAAAATAATGTCACCTTGATTACTCCATAGTGTTTGAATTGAGAATTGCGAAGTAACTATATAATCGTCAATGTTTAACTCTAAATTAGTTATGTCATATTTTTTGTTGCCAAAACAATCTAATTTTTCGATTATATTTGACTCTGGAATCACTAACTGGTTTGTGATTTCATGCGTTCCATATTTTTATCTTCAGCATGAAAGAGTGACATATTTTCCCGCAATAGACCCTTTAATTCTAAATAGCACTAAAACATAAGTACATGAAATTTCTAGAAATTTTCCTTCATTAACGGTCTCCATTTTTCGTCCTTTAACTTCTTATAATAAGTATTATTATCCTCTCTCTCCCTTGTTTTTTAAATAACCTTGAACGTTTCTTATTTATATATATATATAATTTAATTAACTAATTGGTTTTAAATTCAATTAATTAAATTATATTTAAATTTATAATGTTATAATTATAACTTTATATGCAAGTCAAAATGTGCGAATGAATACTCTTGCAGCATTTGAATTGGGTCACGTTCGTTGACCACGTGATAAGACAGCGATTGACTGCTCCCCGTGGCTCCAGCGAATTAACATCGGTTTATGGCAACGACTTTCCGTGCACATCAGCGTTATGACAATGCTACGGACAACATAGATAGCAGAGAATACGCAGCGGGTGTGAGCACAGGATCATGCGGCTCGATGAGCTTGGCTACGCGGCACCAGTGAGCACGGAACAGGGCAGTGTGAATGAAACAGTGGACGCGGGGAGGGATGAAGCAGGACGTCTGTTGCATGATGAGTTTGGTTGCACTGGCATTGTTGGCACTGGTGGTAGTGTGCGTTATTCGATGGCAAATGATGGTATGTTGGTATTCAATGCGGCAGCAAATGTTGTCGGCTGCTGCAAGTTCTAGTGGTGGTTACGATGGCAGTAGTGTTTTGTTTTTTAATATATATATAATGTATTTTTTATATTTTCCTCATATATATATATGTTTTTTATATATGTTTCTTTTTTATGTAGTTTTTTTCACTATGTATTTTTTAATTTATATTTTTTTTTTCATTTTTTTATAATATTTTTTTTTAAATGGCCAAAGGCCTAAATGTCAAGATGGAGAATCTCCAATGCTTGGTAGCGAAATGCTTCAATTGATGGCAACAATGTTGATGAAGTTGATGGCCAAAAGTCGGGATCAAACATGGCTCTGATACTAATCTTATGACCAAAAGTCGTATACGAAGTGGAAATATTTAAAATACTTCATAGACAAAAACATTCATCGTAGGATAGTAATTGTATATTGTATAAAGAATTGATGTAGAATGATATAAATGAGAATGAGAGTCCTATATAAATAGTCAGGGAAGTACCTTTTCATGAAAAGTCATGTCTGTAGAGACATGCGTTTTTGTTTAATTCATTATTATTTAATTATATATTATTATGTTTATTATTTATTATCTATTTTTATATAATTTATGTTCATAACCCCTTGACTGGGAATCAAGAAATCCTACTCACATTTATCATAGACTCCATTCTCCCAAAGATTAAGGCACTGATCTACGAAAAGTGGTCACCAAAAATCACATTCTTTCACCTTTTTTCCAGGTCTAGCCAAGTTGGGGAACCTAGGGCATCAATTTCCCAACAAGCTAGCCCTCCAGAAAGTTCGATCTCCTAGGGTGTCCTGCGTTGGTGTTTCCCCAAGGTATCCTCAAATTTTGAAGCCATTCCGACAGTGGAGTTGGGAGAAAAGCCAAGCTCTAACTCCGGGATCAAACTTTGCCTTAGCATCCCAAGGCTAGTACCTCATAGGATCAAATCAACACCTTCAAGTGAAAATTCTTTATTTGATTCTTTCTCCCACCTTGTCTAGGGTAAGAACATCATTGGTTGTTATACTCATTCCCCCTATCCTACACTAGGTCCACTTGGTCCCGTGTGGTTTCATTCCTTTGAAAAGAAAATTCTTCAAGAACCATTTGGGATACCAATTATAATAAGGATTTTAGAGATTGAGAAGTTCTTTCATAAGTCATATCCCATAAACCTAACCCTTGAATCCTCCTTCCTTTTCCCTAGAAGACATTGTACTTTGCTTAGGAAGCAAGCAAGCCTTATCCTTCTAACTCTTCCGGGAAAAGGATTGTTTGGGTCACTATCATTTCATTGACTTATTCTTCATCAGTGACTCCATAATATACTGTCTTTTCCCATCGGTGAAAGTCAGTGAATAGAAGGGAGCCTTAGCTGAAGTGATAGTGGGATAAGTCTCTATTTGTTGCCCGTGGCCTAGCATTTACCCTTTAGGGATCCCCCTTAGGTCCCCTGCTAGTTTGAGCGGTAACAAGACCAAATGGTCGAATTTTCAGTTGAAATTTGTTGGGCAAATGGAGACAGCAGACAGCTTGCTATTGTCAAAATTTCATCACAAACAAAGATTGTACAACTGAATTATGGCTGAATTACACCTAAAGCCATTTTGTGTTTTTTAGGACTGAGGATCTAAGGCTGTTTTTTGGTGGACATAAGTACATCTGTGCCATCTCAGCACAATCCAAATTTCTTCTTCATCCGACTTTGTATGCCCCTATTATGTCAAAAATATGAAACCAGTTTTAGCACTTGCCCACCTCTGTAACAACCATATAACATGGTTCTCCACTTTTCATTTTTACAATTAAACTTGTGATATGAACCTGTAGTAAGCCATCAACAAACCATTTCATTTTAATCATGATCCTCTTTTGGATCAAGGCCACCATTACATTAATTTTACACAATAATAGAATTTTCTAGATACTGAACATGGATAAAGTTGTGCCTTGAAACTGTAATGCCAAATTGACTTACTCAAATACTTGTTCCAATTATCACTACATAAAATAAATGGATGATTAATCTGGCAACAAAGTGCTTCACAAAATGAGCGAAGTCCAAAAAACTTAATTAAAACAGGCATGCCTCATTAATTTAACATTTATCCATTTATTCAAGTGCAATCTGGAAGATGCATTTGATCTTTGTTTACCCAATTGATTTCACCCACTGTTCTTCACCTATATTTTTCTTTATGTCATCTTTCATTTAGATCCTGTTAGAAGCCCCTATTTTTGGGTCCAGTTTGATCTGTGAGAGACGAGACAGTCACTTGCTAAGAATCAAGATCTTTGAATCGCTTTAGTTCTGGATTGAATGAATTATTAAACATCCATACCAATTTGCAGAAACCACTACAGCTTTAAAATTGATGAGAACGATATACCAGTTTGAACCTCCATATGAAGACTAAATAAGAAAAAATAAGTTCACATTGCATTAGGAGTATTCATAGTGGCTGATTTTATAATAATAAAAAATTATGGACACTTCCAGTCAACATATGCAAGTGAGCGCTTTTCTGGTGTGAGAATTTATTACAATGAAGCAAGTATGTCTCACGCACTCACGGCATCTATCCTTTCCACTAGGTTTATCTATTCCACCAAAATTACACAGGACTTGCACCTGACCTCAACCACAATAAGGACTTGCGCCTGACCTCAATCACAATAAGCAGCCTGCTTACGCAGATGTGTTGGCCCACGAGTGGTTAACATGTCTTTGGGTGGATTTGAAATTTAGTGGGGGGAGTAGAAACACGACTGCTTTACCAACCAAGCCCTATGAATGACTTTATAATTTTTAAAACGATTGATTGTTAAATAGATTTTGCTGGTCAGCTTATATCAAGAAAGGATCAAGTGAGGAGTTGGACATATTTCAATCAGGGTAGGCATTCTCACAGCACTCCATTTTTCTTCACTGTATGATCAACACACTTATATTGAATTTGACGTTATTTACCATATTAAATGAATTGCAAGCTAGAATAATCCTAATACAGTAAGAACCTAATTTGTACATATGAAATTTGCCCTTTGCAGTAACTTCCCTGTAATTAAATGACACTTTTTGTGACCTGACTGCGACATCAAAACTATTTCACACAATTGCAACAAACACCTAGATATAATATATGCCATATGGATATCGTTGTTTGTTAACTTGGAGTTGTGACTTAAAATGACAAGTAGATCAGCAGTTTACAGGTTAACCATTTTATCAGATTAAGCACAAATGGATTGAATATCTCGTGACTAGATCTCCCTAGTTGCACTTGACCTACTAATGACAGTTCTGAATCCCTGATTACAAAACTGCTTGGGAAATCTTTCCAGCTATCCCTATGAAAGAGTCTGTCATAGGACATATGACACATTAAAGACTCCAAAGGAGAAACACATTGGCATAACTTAGAACGCAGATGTATAGTACATACTACAGACTTAAACCTGACTAAATTTCTGACTCCGCCAACCTCCATAGAATTAAACTCCTAGTTACAACATGGAAAACATAATCTGAGAACTGATTACCAAACAGGTAATATAACACATATTAGATGAATTGCTAGGTAATAAACTTACTCATGCCGGCATCATATGGAAAAATCCCCAGTTTGGTGTTCCACTTTCTGCAGTTCTTTTCTCATTGTGCTTTAACCATAACTCATTTTTCATGCTGAGTTTGTCTGTTTTCTCCACTTTATCAAATTTAAAATCCCCAAAAGTTTCGTGTACTTCCTCATCAGACTGAGAAGGACATTTTGAATCATATGAGCATAATTTCTCCTTGATACTTGAATCCCAAGAATACTTTTGGCTAGCTTCAAAGAGAAACTGTAAATTGTTTACTTCTACAGAGCTGTTGTTATCTGCAGAACTTCCTGATATCCTTTGATCAGCAACCTGTGAACCAACTCTTGATATGTCAACAGAACGGTCAACTTCAGTTAGTGTTGGAGCACTATTTAGTCCAGTTGAACATGTAAGTCCATCGACAGTCTCCTTTCTAACTGGGGCCTCTACACCCTGCACAAAACAATCAATAGATGAACTATCAGTTCCAGAATCTGACAAAGCTAATTGTGCCATCTGCATCTTGGGATTCCCACTGAAATTGCCAATTTTTGGATATTGATCTTTATACGATTTCCATGTGTCTAATTGAGATCCAGCAAATTTATCCCCTGAGACTTCTGAGAGTGCTCCACCAGCACTAATTCCAAATGATGCCCTGTTTGCTTGAAGTTGTTTTGTCTCAGATTTATTTAAGCTCTCTTTGCCAGCCTGGCTGAACATACTTGCACTGAATGTATCTGTTTTAATCTGCCTCTTTTGTTCTCTGTCTTCACCACTACTACAGAACACATCCGGCTTCGTTGTGTAGTTATATTGTTCACCTCCGTACTGGACATGGGACCGGTATGTGAACTTCACTTTATCTGAACAGAACCCCTCCGACGGACCAGAGCTGGAAACCTCTGAATCTTGTGAAAATATGAAAGTTTTGGACAGTACCTTATCAAGATTAAGCAGGCTGGATGGGTCATTTGTCGCAAGAAGAGCATCTTGAGCAGAATTTGAAACACTCAAACGAGCAGGAAACTCCAGGTCACGAAATGGAGAAGAGGCCCCTGATCCAGAAACTCCTGATTTTGGTGATATCAGATGACTGGCAGGGCTGCCTGGATATAATTGGTAGGAGACCTGAATATCCTTAGTTGCAACATAACGTGGCGAAGCTAGAGGAGAACACAATGTTAAACCTCTTTGTCTGCTAGCACTTTTTGCATCTGAAGAAGATGCAAACAGCTGTGCAAAAGGAACCTCTGGGGAAGAGGGAGTGGTCAGATGAACTGATTCAGGTGGTGGAGTGAAGGGAGCAGTAGAAGGTTCTGTGTTAGCCGTCGAGAAAACTGGAGGTGACACAAGTTGGGTCTCATGGGCATATGGTCCTGTGGCAAATATGTTTAATGTTGGTCCACCAGATGAATAAATACTTGGTGACATAGGAGATAGAGAGAAAATTCCAGCAGGAGACTGAACTGCAGATGAATTGCTTGAATTTAGAAATGAAGCTGGTGAAGACGGAGGTGCCGCTAATGTCAGAGACAATGTCGCAGGTGGATGGGCACCATTAACTAGTTGATCTTCATTTCCTGATGCAGTTCCTTCTGGAAAATGTGATGCAGGTACAATGCGTTTTACTTGCTGCTTCGATCCAAAACACCAGAATCTAGTCCACCAGCCTCGCCACCTTCTTTTCTGTCACACGAGCCCATACTCCAATGACTTTAAAACATAAACTTCACAATACAATATATTAAACAGGCATTAGAGCATTATAATTTAGATATGGCAAGCCACTATATCCCGCCTCTGTCTGTCTCTCTAATGAGAATAACGAAGAGAGATGGGACCGCTGTCCAAAAGAGTATCATTCAACTCAAAGATTTTGAAGTATAGGTGAAAGATGAATGAGTACATGAAAGATTTCATATTCATTTGAACCATGGGAATTATCGCATTCATTCTATTAACAGAGGCAACTGCGATTTCTCTAACAAGAGTTTAAGCCTGATGTTTCGATTCCAGCAGGCAATGCAGGATCTAAAGGCCAAAATGCTCACTTTAACTTCAGCATATAAAATTGGTCAATATGTAATCACCTAACCAACATATCGCAGACCAATGACAGACGACTGCCATGAAGATGTACAACCTTATTTTGAGTGGCTGCGTTAGCGGGGTGCAAAATTGCCTTTTATGGATGCGTCGGTTTGGCTTAAAAACTATGAAAAGCTAGACTGCATCTGTGGGGACATAAAATATGGAGCAAAGATGTCATAGCAACAGCTATCCAGTACTCAATTTCATTCTTTTAATCGAGAATAATTTTCATGACAAGCAAATTCAAATGGAATAGTAGCGGTTTTCCCGATTTGCCGGAACAGAGATTTTATTACATTAACAATATACATGATTTAAATCTCTACAAACTAAGCCAGCATTAAATATTGATTTACTCCTGTCCTTGATAAATTATACTTTTATTTACTACATGATATTTTACGTTTTGTTATTTTTCCAACAGCTACTATCTGGAATGATGGAGTGGAGCTAATCGTTCGAATCTTCGGGAGTTAATAGTTGGTAAGAAAAATGTTTAACTATTCATGAACTATATGTTGAAAATTGCCAGGCTCCTAGTTAATCCTTTGTAGCATTTCATAAAACGCAATTAGTTGAAATTGACTCTGATTACTCAAATTAGATCAGACACAAAGTTTAGCTTAAAAAATGAAGCTGCCAAACTCATGGAAATTCCCTCTTTTGCTTCATGCCTAAACTTCCATCATTGTTTATCAACAAATGGTTTCCCATGTCAATCTTTCTGTATCTGCCTAGCTTGACGATACCAGCAAAAAATTCAACAACAGTTTTAGGCATATACTGGCTTAGATTTAAAATGTGCTATGAGCAAAACTGAATACCGTGAATTTGTTTTGACGGAATTATACTATATGGTACGAGAAATAAGGCAAGACCGCCGGTGTGATGGGCATATACATTATGTGACAGCCCAGGCAGTGAGGAAAATGCCAAGTCATAAGGTGTACCTGCGCCACTCTCATTTTGTCTCTGCCACCTGCCTGTCTGGTTGGCTACTGAAATCAGCCCCATGACCTCTTGTTTGTTAGAAATAAGTTTAAATCCTATGTTTAGGATTGTTATTTATAATATTCTAAGTTAGTGTGGGATCCTATCAGTTGAACTTGGGTCATGAGAGGAATATTTGTCTCACTCGTAAGTCATCTTCAACGTGTCTTTATTATATGCACTTTAATAATGAATAATATATTTTGAGATTATTCTCTAGGCTTATCATAGTTGTGCAAAAAGGCGCTCTCCAGCTCAGTGTGGTAGAGATGTGGTAATGTTTAGCATTTGATATGGTCGAAATAAACATAACAGTTTAAATTAAAAAAATAAAATAAAATATAAAATATAAAATTCTCCCGCCCATGGTTTTTACCTATGGTATATTTCTTTAATGTGGTCTATTTAAAGGCCAATAATTAAACCAGTCTAGATCCATCTTAACTCCGGATGTACCAACTGTCAAGAGGGATAAAGATTCAAATCTCTTTTCACTCTAAAAGAGATTTGCACGTCAAAAGAGAGATTTGATCCCTCTCAACGCTTGGTAAATCCAGAGTTAAAATGGATCTAGGCTGGTCTAAAATATGTCAGAGTATTTTTAGACTATTCTCTTCTTACATTTGGTAACTTCCATGAGAGTGTAGCTCCTATATTCTCTCTTATTTGTCTAAATAGCTGTCCATTCTTGATCTATTTGACTATGAACGGTAGTCTAGGACTGTTATTTTGGAGTATTCGTTCACTTCCTTATTAGGGTAAAATTGTTGTAACATGTATGCATTCTCATTAATGCAACATAGCTTCTTTCGTGTGAAATATCTTCTTCAGTAAAATATTTGTTCTGCTTTCTTTCATATGTTCTCTTCATTTTCTGACATCAGAGCCTGCATGTGTTTGAGCATTCTGTTCATTGTTCTCTTGAATGAAGTGCAAGGGGGAAAAGAAGAAAGCTTGAGATAGGTCACTAGTTCCAGATCCAACCTTCCCTCATAAAATGGGTAAATTTTTCATTTGATATTGGATTGAGGTGATTCAGAAACTGCTAGAACATTGAAAACAAGAAGTAAAATTTTTATGTTCCTAAGGTTTTTGGATTCATCCCGCAAATATGCCAAAATCACAAATTTTCACTTAAATTGTCTGATATAAGTGTAAACTTCTCTGGATATATTCTACTGGGATGCTAACAAGCTATATGCACAAATTATGCCATGTGGAAGTTCAAAATTTGCAGCAATTTGGGATTGAATAAGCTCAAGAAGATCATTGAAGGAGAATAAAAGCAACCCGAGATCCTAGAATTGTTGAATGGGAAGAAAAAGACGATGCCTTTCATCATTATTGGCCTATTAGAACAAAATCTAGCAATTTAGTGCAAAGACTCAGTGGGTGACCTAAACAAAGTGCAACAATCAGACTACCACCACTGTCACCTTAGAAACTGCTCCCCTTGCTTTAGTGATGGACACAATCCAACACAAGGGACTCTTCCATAGTAGACCTTAGGGATCAAATAATCCAATCAACTTAAGCTAAGTGGCCCCTAAGGGTTCTACAATGATTTTCCACCAAAAGGATGAAGATAGAAATTTAGGGTTTAAGGTGGATTTGTGAATCGTTTCCAGATTTGAGTTCAAAGGTCCCTACAGCTCTTTTAGAGGCTTACGTCAACAAAAAGATGCTCAAGATAGGTTCCCAGACATAGACAATCAATAAATTTCACTTGGTTATCATAAACTAGCTTGAAAAAATAGAAATTGCAACAATGTAACAGTTTATGGCAGTAGTAAATTTAGCCTCAGAAATATGAGAGCAAAATGTAAAATGAGGGCTAAGATAAAGAGTAAATAAGAGACTACATTACAACAAATTTCAGTGGTTAGAGAGACATATAACAGCAAATAAAGCCTTGACGGCAGCCCTAATCAATGGCTGGAAAATGCATATAAACCGTAACTTTTACTTATTCCATGCATTCCAACTAATTCCTGACCTTAGGATATTAACATCCAAGCCAATTAAAAGCTGAAAATATATGATTTAGCTATAATAAAACCCCTAATTTACCCTAAAATATGGAGTAAATAGAAGACTTAGGAAGACTAGGTTAAGTTGACCTACCTATCCTAGAGATTTGAATCAAGGCTCACAATTTCCAAAGATGAATCAAGAAAAAGAGCTATCATGCTATTTCCTCAAAGACTTGTAAGAAGGGTCTGTTTAAGAAGGATAATGAAACAAATACTATGCTAACACTTGATTACATTCATCTAATAAAACACTAACCGAGATAAAAGAAGTTAACTTACTAGACTTATCATGCATTCATCCAAGCTTCACCATAACCATCCATGAAAAGAGATAAAATTCACATCAACAAAGTCCCCAAGAAAGTCGTTCAACTAGTGCTCCATAGTGAACTAGAGAATAGTGTAATAATCCAAGAGATGAATGTCTATCAAATGTTGTACATATATTCTTATTGATGTAGTTGAGCACCATAGTGAACTAGAGAACAGTGTAATAATCCAAGAGATGAATGTCTCTCAAATGATGTACATATATTTTTATTGATGTCAATTGCAATGTCATTGATGTCAAAGGCCAGTAGCATGGGAGATTGTTGAGTGTGTGTTGTCATTGATAGTACAGTCAAGAAGCCTTATGAATAGCATGTTGTCAAATTTGCAGTTTGGGTAGCATATCTTTAAAGACATTTCTTCCCCAACTCCCTAGCCCATATGAGAATGAAAGTTGTATGGTTGAATAGCTTGTTCTGAGACCTTTCCAACGATATATGACACTTCTCCTAACTCCACATGAACCAAGAGAAGAAGTCAAAGCACGGTTCCAGCTGGTCAAAGTTTCATCTTATAGTTGAATCTGGCCATTCAGGGATGCACTGAGGCATCCAGGCATCTGGGCCCTTTGTTGCACATCACATTGGCATAACAACCGAATATTGGATATATCTAAATAAGCTGTTTGGATCTAGGCATTCGAGCCTCCAAGAGTGCAATAGGTAAACGCTTAGAAAATTAGCCAGATCCGGATTTCCTAGCACCAAACATAAGGCGGACCCCAATACGATGTGGTAGCACACATGGAAATAGGTGGCAATGATGTGACTCAGGCGATGATGTGGTAGCCAAAGGTGACGACACGTGGCACTCATTTTCAACACTTTTAGGTGGCCAATTAGATAAGCGACAAATGACACATGGCAAGTACCCAAACACGTGGCAGCAGCAGAGAATGGCACGTGGTAGTATGATGATTGGAAAATGAAGTGACAGGGACATGCTAGAGATAACGTGGCAAGAGAACCACATGACAAGTTCTATTTGGTTCTCGGAGTTTTGACGTGGCAATTTCTGAAGTCTCAGATTCGCACCAGGGACTGGTTTAGCAAAGGTTTCATGTGTATTTCATTTTGGTCAAAATGGTGAAAAATAAGGAAATCATGCCAAAATTAACAATGAGGCCGTTATCTAGCTATTCGACCATACGGGAGCACGAAGCGTTATCCAAGCATTTGGCATTCAGGGCGTACTTAGTGTACTAGCTAACAATGAGCCCAGATCCAGATACACTAGAACCAAAGGAGTTGGTCAAAGTTCCAAAATTGGTTGTAGTCCTACAGCAGAAGTATATCTGACTATCTAGGTCTCCGAGTGTGAAGCAAGTATATTTGTTAAAGTTTAATCCTGGATCCAAATTTACATAATGAAAAAAGAAATGGCCAAAATTCCAAATGAGTCAAGGTTCTATGTGGAGAAAGGTTATTCGGCCATCCGGGTATCCAGGGTTAAGCAATGATTGCTAGCTAAAAGTAAGCTCGGATTTGGATTTGAGCGAAGACAAAGGATCTAGTCAGAGTTTTGGTCCGACAAGGTTCCAAGTGGAGGTAAAAGATATTTGACCATCTAGATATCTGGGGGTAAGCAATGCTTGCTGCTAACAGTAATGTCTGTATCTGGATTCAACTACGAAAGCAGACTGGTCAATGTTCTATGGTCATAATTCCACGTAGAAGTCATTAAAATGTATCTGACCTCCAGTTCATCCAGGCCTCAAGTAGGTGTATGACTTAAGGAAGACTCGGATTCTCGAATATCGGAGCTCGCACTTTAAGGTTGTGATCCCGCCAATTGGTCGCATGGGATAATATTGAAGCCCCTAAAGCTAGAGATAAAAGTAATTTGGGCAGATAAAAGATCCAAGTGTCCAATGATTTTTGGCTATGTTGTAGCGGCTACAACCATCCCCAAAATTTTGGCTCGCATGCAAATTTCGGAGCCTACCGTGGATCCTGTGATCAATCGTTCCTTGGTCACTTATTGGTAAAGCTGATGATCTCAAGCACCACTCCTTGATATCAAGAGTCGTTCACGTTCTCATCTTTATGCAGCATGAGTCATCTTTGGGCGTAGGGATTATTGTTTGTCATGCAAAGGGAATGTTGTTCTGCTTCAAGGGGAAATCTTGTGTGTATGGTTGTTCTCATTACATAGACATGTTTCACACTCACTCCACGCCCTCTTGTCACAAAAGGTTGTTGCATCAAGTAGAGTATGTCTTATATGTTTTGGATGATCTATGTTGTATGACTAAATGTTCAAGTGTGTGATCATAGTCAAGTTCTATCACCGTTTACATCAGTTTCACTGATCTCAGACTAAGCTAGTTTCCCAAGCAACCTAGCCTCGTCCAGCTTTTCAGAACTGCACACTTTGCTTCTGCAATCTTCAAGCTTTTTCCTTTGCCTGTTGGAACTATGCAATGCGCAGAGACCCCAGCTTCCCTTTGCATCCAAAACTGCGTCGTGGTTTCCTCTAGTGTCCTTCCCCAGCTGGAACCCACTGTCTTCAGAATCTGCATAGTATTGTTCCTTAGCTTCCCAGTATGTCTTGCATTCAGAAACTGCGCAGAGGTGTCCTCCCAGGACCTCATCACTCAGTCTTCCTTGCATTCAAAAAATGCGCAGTATTGTCCCTTAGCTGCCCAATTTGCCTTGCATTCAAAAACTATGCAGATGGGCCTCCCAAGGCCTCATCCCGCAGCAGTGTCTTGCATCTCAAAATTGTGCAGTGTTGTCCTAGCTATCCAATCTGCCTTGCATTCAGAAACTGCTAAATCGGCCTCCCAGGGCCTCATCTCAACAGCAGTCCCTGTCCACTGAAACTGCGTAGATCTATCTCTCAGTGACTACAAGGAAAGATGACATGCCAGATGACTCTTAAGGAGTTGAGGAGAAAGACCAAGGAACTGAGTTATGGCAAGAGATCGGGACCGCATGCAAACTTCATCGAATGCATAACCATCTGGAGGGTAAGTATGGTAAGTAAAGTACATCTTTTTGAAGTACATCTCTTAGTGTATCTTGAAGTACTGTTGATCATCATCATATCATTTTGCCTTCAATGGCATGCATGTTTGCAAGCACTAAAAGTCATTCCACATGTTTCCTTTACCTGTCTTGCTCCCTTTCGCTTGTTGGACCAACTGTCGTCTTTGGCATGTTCATTGCTATGCCATGCTTGAGATCCGGTTCTGGTGATTTCGAAGGTTTGTTTTTGTGTGTTTGGGTTGTCTTAGCTATGTGAACACCCATCGCACTCACACACAAAGTTGTAAGCACTATCGCACAAGTGTCGTCACGGTCGTCCGAAGGTCTATCCCAAGTGTCGCACTTATCACTTTCACCTATAGACAGTCCCACAGAGGATCATGCTTTCTATGTTGTCTCGGTGGTTAGTGTCGTCATGTTGTCGAAATATGTTGTGTGTGATTACAATGTCGAAGTCATCACAACTTCACTTGCCTCTCACACTTAGCCATTTTCTTGAAAACTTTTTGACGGAACAACTTCACTTCCCCAAGCCCCGACTGAGCTTCCCTGCGCAGTCTTGGCCCTCAGTGGTACTGCTATGTTGTTTAGAACTATGCAGTGCTTGAGGTTGTCCCTCAGGCCAACTTCACTGCGCAATCCTAGAAATGAGCAATTGTCTTCCTTCCCAGAATTGCATAGAAATTTCCTCCATGACCAAACTGAACTGCACATTTCTCAAGCACAGTCATCAAGCCTCCCTCTTGTCTGTCGGAAGCCTGCACTGCTCTGAGACCTGGGTCTGCACTGTTCCCCAAAACTGCGCAGACATGCCCAACTGGTCATCTGTTGCCCTGTCCTGCACTGTTCTCAAAAATTGCACAGAACTGCCCATCTGACTGTTGTTGCCTTGCTCTGCACTGCCTCCAAAAATTGCACAGACATGTCTAGCAGTCCCCTTGTTGCCTGTCTTGCACTGTCCTGGAAAACTGCATAGTCATGTCTAGCATTTCCCCCTTGCAACCCTATCATGCATTGTTCCTGAAAATTGCACAAAGCTGCCTAACAGGTCCCTTTGCAGCCCTGCTCTGTCTTCCCTCTGGAAACTACGCGAAATTGCCCAGCAGTTCCCTACAGCCCCGTCTTGTCTTCCCTCTGGAAACTACGCAGAAGTTGCTCCCCTCAGGGTCCCATCTTGCAGCTAACACTGGTGACTTTCACTTCACAATTTTGTCTCCCAGTGATCTCTGCGTAATTTTTCCCGGCAATGCAGGTTGTCCCTTCAGAATGCCTCATTCCGGTTGTGCTTTGCTGTCTCAGTGAGTTGTCCTCCCTCCTTGTCACCTGGAACACGAGAACAATGCATCATGCTAGATTAGGAGGTTTTGGATTTGATGTTGTCTCGTCATGAGTGATTGCGGGAACAAGTACATTGATGGAACATGGCACAACAGTGAACGGGATGAAGAAGGAGTGCATGCTAGAAGACTTGCTCGCAGTTGAATGAACGAACAAAGCACATCAAGCGGCAAGCGAAAGAAACACATGCATGGAACCATCTTGCGAAGACCAAGACCATTGAAGACCCCACAACACCAAGCTATGTGGAGATGAAGACAAAGTACATCCAAAGACACATCCATCATTTAACAATACAACAACTTGACACGGACGCCACAGTCAGCTAGTACATGTCAATAGTGTCATGTCGAGTTCTGTTATGAGTTGTCTCAGCCACCTCACTATTGTGAGCCATAACTGTTGTAATCAAATGTAATGTAAAGTGAAATTCCAAGTGTCATTACTGGAATGCAAACAATCATATGTAACGTAAAGAGTTATATGTAATGAAGTTCAAGAGTCATGAGGGTAGTCCAAGAGTCAAAGGGGAATGTCAAGGGTCACCCCACCCTTTGCTATATATGGAACCTCATAACTCATAGAACGGGCTTTTGGGAGCCAAGCTTTTGATAGGCATTGCTTAGAGAGGGCTTGGAGAGTATTATGACAAGCCTTGGCTTCTCCACAGTGCAGAGCAAGTACATCTCTTTGGAGGAACAGGCAGTGTTGATTGTAATGTTCCACTACTGGGGCTAGTGGTTGTCATGGTGTATGTATGGATGGAACTTTCACTTTATAATATAACAAAGCCAACACGTTTCATGCATATGTTGTTATTGTAGTTCGACTATTCTGGTTACTTTAGCAACGCATGTTGTTTTAACTTACGCATTTGAATATGAACTATTGCTTATATGATTGTATGAATCTTATTGAAGCGTGTTGTTGGTTTAACCTGTCACCTTGGATTGTGGACTACTCCGCTTCCATCCTGTGGTGTCATTCAACTCATGTGTTCCTTTCAGTTTGCGTACTATTACAGGCTTCTAAAGGACACACTTCATTTTCCCTCCGTGTGATAAAACCCCCATGCATCTCTCTTGACATGCTACAAGGTCACACCCTTGCTTCCGACAAAGATATCTTGCTTACCATTGTGCGCTCTCGTAGTCAAAGCATTACTGTACTACCCACTGTTGGGACTCCTACTCCAAACGGTCTGAGGTCTAGTTGAGACTTCTTACCAAGGAAATCCCCTGACATGTTGGTGGGTCCAGCACCCTCAACAGGCTACTAATATTTGTTGTTTAGTTTTCAGCTACTACAATGACACTTTTTACAAATAGACAATTCATATAAGCAAACACCTCCACTCTAAATGACTCTATTAGAGGCATTGATCTCAGTGAGGATTTACTTGGGGTTAATTTAGGGATTCCTCCCTTGGCCATTTAGGGGGTGTTGGGTCTCTATAGTGGGGGCTTGGACCGAGGTGACAGTGGATCCCTGCCTTGTGTGTGCCTATCTAGCAAGTTGCCAAGACCTTAGGAATACTACTAATTCAATGGGTAACAGAACTAAGACGATGTATGGATCATCATTAAGTACAAGCTCAAGGAATCAAGTAATATCAACTAGCATGGATACAAAAGCCATTGAAGCATAAAAGGTGGACCATATTCAGAAATGTTAAAGTCATGTAAGTATATCACACAAAGTATCTTCTTCAAACTTCACACTAGTTTAAGACCTTATACAAGTTGCCAAATTTAGGTATGAGAGGAACATAAAATGCCCCTAATAGGTGTTCCTGGCCCTAGGGGAGGAATAGTTCCTATGTTGACCCTTCAATCAGCAAGTGTGAGTGATAAGTTATATGGTCTGGGATTTGTTGAACTTTCCAAGTATTACCCATTAGAAATTTTATCTGTATTCTCTGGTTTATTTCTCCTACTTGTTAATTACGAACAAGTTATTTAATCATATAAATACTGAAATAAACACAAGCAGTCTCAACCATTTACAGATCAACAGCTGAAAGAGATAGAAAACACACAAGTGACACTGTTATTTTTGGACAACTCGTCCCTGGAAAAACCCAACTTGGGAAAATTGGTGCAACAATTCTGAGGGTTATTTTATTATGCAGTCTTTCTGAGTACAAATGGGTGCCAAACTGGCTCACCTAACAGAGAAAATAATCCGCTAGTAATACCTCTCTATTCGGAAGCAAATATTCGGAAAATCTGCCCCACGAAACCCTCTCCAGCACAAGCTGAAGCTCAATGTCAGCCCACCTGGCCTCTATGTCAGCCTGAAACTCACTGCGTCAGCCCTTTAAGGCTCTGCGCGGTGTCTACGGCCCTCTGTGTTATTCCTGCAGCGTTTGCGTGGATGACGCAGGCCCTTCTAGCCTCTGCGTGGCTCCCTGTGGCTCAGCATCTGCCTCTCTCTGCTTTTGTGCTGATCTCTCGGCATTATCTCTGCCTCTCTATCTCGTACTCACTGCCCCTTGCTGCAACTGATCACTGATTCGACTTCTCTTAGCAAGCCCCGCTCTAGAGAATCGAATGACTGATCACTCTGGTGTGTTCACCAACTCTACCCTCAAGCCTCCTCTTATACTTTTCCTGTTGGTCTTTAAACAGTCGAGATTACATCTCTAATCAAAGGCTAAGATTAGATTTGGCTTGATCCATGTCCTTTAGAACCTTCTAACCCAGTTTTATATTAATACCCATTAATATTTTATTTTTCCTAAGTTTAGACTTAGGAACTCCATCAAAAATATTAATTATTTTAATATTTCCTAAACCGGGTAGAATCTACCCAAACCGTTTCTGGGTCTTGGAGATCTCATGTGCTTTAGCCTCCCCACCAATTTTCATGGCTAGAGCACATCCAATGCTACCCCAAATTAACACTCCCTCTTAGCAGAATTGTGCTCTAGTAATACTCCACACTGAGTATCACTCTGATTATACGGCACCGGTACCTGTGTTGATGCTAGGCCTACCCACCCAACATCCTCTGCACTATTGCATCTTGTACTACTGCCCATGGCCCTGCCACTGCCACTGTTGCATCCGTACAACAACTCCCTCTGCATCCATGTTGCTACTAGTCCTTTCTCCCAACACTGCATCTGCACTACAACCCCCTCGTCATGTTGCATCGTGCTACTGCTAACTGCTACTGCACTACAACTTAGTTATTGAAAAGTAAGTAACAAATCCACCCAAGCACTGACATTCCTGTCAAGCTAGAAACACTCTCGATGTTGAAGCTCTCTCTGCTGCTATCTCATGCTCCCTCTATTGCCTCTGCGTTGCTGCAACAACTCCCTGCCTCTCGCATCACCGCAAACCTCTCTGTGCCATCCTACATTGTTGCAACCTCCTCTCTGCCTTCCGCACTACTGTAGCCTGCTAGCTCTGCACTGCCCAGGACTACTGCACTGTAGCACTCTCTGTCCCTTCATCCACATCCGTTTCTACCGACATCCGCCAGTCCTGCTACTCTCTCTTCGGGGCTCCTGTAGCAAGGTATAGTCCAAGAGTTTGGGTACCTCAAGAATCCTGCCCCTCATCGCCTATAGTCTTCCTGACTACAACTCAATGTCTCCCCACCTCTTCTTTAAAGGTACATGAGCACTCATGGCACAATCATTATCCTCCTCTACCTCCTTTTTCGCCTTCGTTAGCACTGTCTTGGAGTCAGACGCCTCTCCCTTATTCTTCTTCCTCTGACACTAGTTCACATAATGCCCCAGTTCCCCACAGTTGAAGCACTTTATCTTGGAGAGGTCCTTTTTCTTCCTCTTCTACTACTTCCCCGCAGATGCCAAAGTTGCGTCCTCTTCCTCCTCTTTCTTGATCTGGACTCCTTTGCTACTACTTCACGTCTTGGACAGTCGTCTGATCTCTTCTTGGCGAAGAGCTGCCCACAATTCTTCCCAATCTAGAAGATTCACCCTGCCCAGAATTCTCTGGACAAATGTCTCCCATTCCTCGGAGACTGCATTTAGGGCGGTCCTCACCATCAACTCCTGATCCGGCGTGGCCCCTATGGAAGTCAGTTGGTCCCAGATCTCCTTCAATCCACTGAGGAAATGATCTATCTGCTCCTCCTTCTGCATCTGGTATGACCGTAGCTAATTCTCAAGTAACATCTTCCTCTGCATAGAAATGTGTTGATACAACTTCTTCAATGCGTCCCATATTTCCTTTGTTGTTTCCTTCTCGGCAATATGTTGGACCACATGATCCTTGACCCCATCAAAGATGATGCATTTTGCCTTGGCCATTGCTTCCTCATACTTTTCATTTTCAGCTGGGCCAACTGGGATAGCCATTGTTCTCAAGGCAAAGGCCTTGATGCGATGTCTATTTAGAATGGACAAGATCCTGGCCTTCCAGACAACAAAGTTTGACGTCCTGTCCAGACTATTCTAATCCCTCAGTGCATTCATGGCCATCTCTCTGCTCTTCCTTTCGACTCCTCCGAGTCTGTAATTCCCTCTGGAAGTTCTCTCTTCGACTCCCTCTAAGTCGCTACTTCCCTCCTGAAAGTTCTCTGCTAGACTCCCTCTAAGTCTCGATTTTCCTCCTGGAAATCCATCTGCCAACCGTCAAGTCGCACCACTCCAATCTCCTATGCACCTGCAACACTGATCTAGATTTCTTGGCTAGAAATCCTCCTAGGTAGCGACTCCCTTCGACCTTGGTTTTGCCCCGTTAGGTATTGTTTTGTCTCAGCAGCAACAACACCCCACCAGCTTCACTCCCCGCAATCTGCCCACAACTTCCTGTGCCCCAGGAGCTGAAGGACTGAGCCTCTAGGCTCTGCGCAATCCCGACACTAGCTGAAATGCTCCCTTAGCCTACTACGTCAACCCTCTTGGTCTCTGTGTGGCTCTTCGTGAGCCTTTTTCTGCCCTTCCCAACCTTTGCACTGGCCTCTTTCTGGCTCGAATTGATGACGCAGTCCCTTTGCATCATCCCTTCTCTACCGCTTTCTGCAAGGAACAACTTTTGTCACTCGAGACACCTGTTTCTGTTGCAAATGCTCTGCTTCAGCTGGTGCCTTCAACTCTCCTGTGATCTGCAACCACACACTGATACCAAGTTGAAATTTCTAAGTATTACCCATTAGAAATTTTATCTGCATTCTCTGGTTTATTTCTCCTACTTGTTAATTACGAACAAGTTATTTAATCATATAAATAATGAATTAAATACAATACAGTCTCAACCATTTACAGATCAACAGCTAAAAGAAATAGCAAACACACAAGTGACACCGTTATTTTTGGACAACTCATTCCCAGAAAAACCCAACTTGGGAAAACCGGTGCAGCAATTCTGAGGGTTATTTTATGCAGTCTTTCTGAGTACAACTGGGTGCCAAACTGGCTCACCCGACAGAGAAAATAATCCGGCAATAACACCTCCCTATTTAGAAGCAGATATTCAGAAAGTCTGCCCCATGAAACCCTCTCTAGCACAATTTGAAGCTCAGCGTCAGCCCACTTGGCCTCTGTGTCAACCCGAAACTCACTACATCAACCCTCTTAGGCTCTGCGTAGCCTTTACGGCCATCTGTGTCACTCTTGCAGATTTTGCGTGGATGACGCAAGCCCTTCTGGCCTCTACGCAGTCCCTTCTGCCTCTGGGTGGCTCCTTGTGGCTCAGCGTTTGCCTCTCTCTGCTTCTGCGCTGGTCTCTCGGCACTATCTATGTCTCTCTGTCTCGTACTCACTGCCCCTCGTTGCAACTAACCATTGATTCTACTTCTCTTAGCAAACCCCGCTCTAGAGAATCGAATGACTAATCACTCTGGTGTGTTCTCCAACTGACCCTCAAGCCTCCTCTTATACTTTTCTTGTTGGTCCTTCAACAGCCGAGATTACATCTCTAATCAACGACTAAGATTAGATTTGGCTTAAGCCATGTCCTTTAGAACCTTCTAACCCAGTTATATATTAATACCCATTAATATTTTATTTTTCCTAAGTTTAGACTTAGGAACTCCATTAACAATATTAATTCTTTTAATATCTCCTAAATTGGGTAGAATCTACCCAAACCATTTCTGAATCTTGGAGATCACATGTGTTTTAGCCTCTCCACCAATTTTCATGGCTAGAGCACATCCAATGCTACCCCAAATTAACAATCATGAGGGATTTTCCTCCCCCCATAAGTTGATTTCAGCTCCAAAAATTGACCCCTTAGCAATTCGCACTTCTTTCTGCGTCAGCCTCTGCATAGTGTTTGTACTAGTCTTACTGTTGTTGCCTCTGGTAGCTCCTGAAATTTGCAACTCTGTTTCTCTCTAGCTCTAGAACTAATTCACTGGACCCTCTGATCAAAATCTCGGCCACCAACCACTGAATCAACTGCTCCTCCATCTAGATCAAACTACACTGCTGCTATTGCCTACGCAGTGCTTGCGCAGAGCCTTTGGGCAAACTCGCACTCCGTCAATTTGACTCTCTAAAACTGGAAAATCTTCCTCCAGATACTGTTGACTTCTCTTGCCACCTTTTACTCACCCACTGGCTCGACCTCCACTGCTGAATCACTCCTACTACTATTAGTTCAACCTGCCTAGGCAACTAAGTATCTACGCTTGTGTGTTCTCTATCTACCCATCGACCGCTTCTTATAGTCTCCAGTTGGGATTCCAATGGCCATGATTAAAACTTAATCGATGGTCGAGAACATTTCCAATTCGATCTATGTGAGTTTCTAAAAGATTCACAGATTTTTCAAATTAATTCCTATTAATTAACCACTTTTCCTACGTTAAAATTTTTTTAATTTATGGTAAATTAATTAGTTTCAATCTCTAAGTGGAATTTCCAAAAACGATTTATGGGTTTTGGAGAACTCCTATGTTTTGGCCTCTCCACAAAGTTTGGAGACTAGAACACCATCCGATGCTCAAAAACTAACACTCCCTCTTAGCGAGGAAAGTGTTCTAGTGTCGTATTGCTACAATACCCTGTCTCTAATCGTCCTCTATACACGTTGTTGATGTTTGGCCACTGTGACTGCCTGCCATTGCCCACCAACCACTACGCAACTCTGATGTTGCATCTATGTTGCTGCTAAGACTGCCATACTGTTACCAACTCTGCATCTACACTACAACTCCCTCTCAATTGTTGTTGTTGCTACTACAATTGAGAAGCATCCAAAATACTCTATCCCTACTACTAAAATAGATTCTCCATCATACCCATCTATTCTTTGAAATAGATGAACATAGCTCTCCCTAGAGCTTTCATGAGTATATCTGCAACCTGCTCATCTATGGAAACATATTGTAGCTAGATCGCTCCACGCTACACGCAATCTCTGATGAAATGACATTAAATATCTATGTGTTTCAACCTGTCATGAAACACTGGATTCTCAGAGAGCTTGATGCAACTCTGATTATCACAGTAGACACTATTTGTCTCCATCCTCTACTTGAACAAGCTTACCAGCAACTTTCAAAGCCATATAGCTTGCACGTAGTTGTGCTTGCTACCATATACTCTGCCTCTGCAAAGTTCAGTGCTATTGACTTTTGCTTCCTAATGCACCAAGAAACCATCCCTGATCCAATGCTGAAGCAATACCTAGAGGAACTTTTCCTATCCACAGGGCTCCCTTCCCAATCTGCATCTGTGAACCCACATGGTCTGATGTCACCCCCTCGGGTATATTTCAACCCATACTCTATTGTGCCATGCACATACCTCAAAATATGTCCTAATGTTGCCCAATGTACCCTCTTCGGTTCCACCAAGCAGATATCTGGCCTAGTGTTGACCAGATACATGAGAGAACTGATGAGTTGTCCCTACAAGGTGGGGTCAACATCCTTGTCATCTGATGCAGCAATTTTCTTCCAGTTGGTGATTATTGGCGTAGACATGGGTTTACAATCCTACATTCTAAATCGCTTCAGAATATCTATAGCATATCTTCCTTGTCTAAGGAAAATCTCCTTGTCCTTCTGCCACATGTCCAATCCTAGGAAATAGTGCATCAACCCCAAATCCTTTGTATCAAACTTTGTTGCCAAGTTCTCCTTACAATCCTCTATAAGCCCTAAGTTTCCATGCTTTGATTTGTAGACTTATTCATCTTGAAAGCATTTATAATATCTTGTGCTAATAATTTAGTGTTTCACTTTTCAAGTTTATTTTGGCTTTCCATTTGAAAGCATTTCGCTTCATCTTAAGAAAAATACAATTTCATTTCTTAAAGAACAAATACTTGGAAGGCACTGGTTGTTTATGTATTTCATGCTTATCTTATGATGGTTATTGCTCATATCAATTTTTTGCTCATAAATCTTAAAGAGATAATTTATTTAACTCTAACAATTCTCCTAGAAACTCACATCCTTTTTAACTTAACTTTTCATTAGGGACCCCCCCTTAGCTAACCTAGGAGATAGCTCAAACGAAGAGGATCGGGATTATTGTGACAACCCCTTCTCTGAGTTCCTTGTCAAGAAGAGATCATCCACATACAACACTAGAATGAGTGGTTCATCATCTACCATCAAATAGTAAAGGTTGGGATCTTCATCACTCTTGACAAATCCCATCCGCTGCAAGTAGCTATCAATCTGACCATACCATGCCTTGAGAACCTGCTTGAGCCCTTGTAGAGCTTTCTCCAGCTTGCACACGTGTGCATCTTTCATGGGTCTCGAAGCCCTCTAGTTGCTCTACGTACATCTCCTCCTCTATCATGTCATTCAAGAATGTTGTGTTGACATCCATATGGTGAATTTGCCACCCCCATCTGGGTTGCTAGGGATATAACTAACCGAATAGAGGCGTATCTGGCAACTAGGGCAAAGGTCTCCTCATAATCTATCCCTTTGTTCCACACATACCCCTTTGCCACAAATCTAAACTTATACTTCTCCACACTTTCGTCTGCAAAGTACTTTATCTTGTATATCCAACGAGAACCTACAACTAACCTGTACTCAGGTCTCGGCACCACCTCCCAAACATCATTCGTCATGATAGAGTTGTACTCCTCTACATGGCATCTATCCACACCTGATGTTGTGCAGCCTCCTAAAAGCTGGAAGGTTTTGCAACTTGAGCCACCAATGCTTGGTACCTATCAAGCTATCTACGTTCTCTCTTGTTCATCCTAGAAGCTCCGATGAACTCCTCCACATCTCTCAATGTTTGACAAACTTCTCTGCTGGTACAACCACTAGTGGTGGGAGGTTCAACCAGCTCCTCCTCATCCTACCTTTGATGCTTTGTCTGCTGTGAATCAGTGGATCCCCTGCACCTGAGGAAATGTTAACACTGGTCATTGTACTGGATCCATGTTACTATCCTATTGGCGGTCCCACTAGTTGCCCCTGTGGCTGAACCAATGGAGTTTTTGCTTGCTTACTTTGATCTCCTGCTAGCATCTCACGAGATCTCTTGAAGGCTGTGTCCATGAACTTTATGTTTCGTCTCACTACGATCTTCCTACTACTAGGAATGTAGATCCTATATGCCTTTGAAGTTTTGCTATACCCAACGAGAAACCCCTTCTTCACAGTCTGATCCAATTTGGTACGCTTCTCATCTGGCACATGGCAATAAGTTATGCTGCTAAAATCCTGAAGTGACTTACCTCGGGTTTCTTTCCTGAGAAGACCTCTTCTGGCGTTATCTTCCCCAATGCCTTATCAGGAACCCTGTTCTAGATATATATTGTTGTGTTACATGCCTCCGCCCATAGAAACCTGTGCGCGCAAATCTTGGTCATATAACATCGCTTTTGCAGCCCCAACTATAGATCTGTTCATCCGCTTCGATACCCCATTATGTTGTGGATTGTATGGAGTTTTCCACTCTCTTCTAATGCGCACAAAAATCTGTGAAGTCTTTATCTATGTATTCTCCACCATTATCTGAGTGAAGCACCTTGATCTTCTTCCCTGTCTCATTCTCTACCAGAGCCTTAAATTGTTTGTACCGATCGAAGACGTGATCTTTGCTCTTCAAGAAGTAGATCCAAGTTTTCCTGGAATGGTCATCAATAAAGGTGACGAAATACTCGGCCCCAATGAGAACTCTAGTGGACATAGGGCCACAAATGTTTGAATGTATAAGTCCGAAAATGCCATCTGTTCTACTGTCACTTCTTAGGAATCCTGCCTTAGCATATTTCCCAAGCATGCACCCTTTGCACACATCATCGTGTTCCGTACCAAGTTTTGGAACCCCTATCATAGTCTCTCTGAGCATTCTAAGTGCTCCATGGTGTAAATGTCCCATTCTCCTATGCCATATCTCATTCAGGGCTTTCCCACTGCTGCTATCGTTGCCCACTAGTGCCATTAGAGAATCAAGTTGCAACATGTACAATCTGTTGCTTCAAACTCCAAACTATCTCACCCTCTTCCAGCTCGAGCGTTTGACAAACACCTTCTTCCCTACGAAGTGAATATCATACCCCTTACCCTGTAGCTGGCATACTAAAACCGGATTCATGCTTAATCCTGGCACATGCAGCACATCTGGAGCGCTGGTACTTTCCCTTGAATCCCTCTAAAAAATCGATGGTACCTCTCCCCACTAGAGTACACTTCATCCTGTTTCACATGGTAATGTGGAATTCCATCTGCTCTTCATTGTAGCTAGAGAAATATTCTCTCGCCCCTATCATGTGAGATGATGCTCCACTGTCTATATACCAAACACCCCAAGAAGTTGAGCTAGATAAGAAAGAAAATTCGTTCTCCAATCTAGAAGACAATTCTGAAGCCCCCTGAATATCACATTTCTCCATAGCCATACTGGAAACATCCGAGGAATTTACTAGAGACATCTTGAGTATAATTTAGAGTATTATTTCTCTTCCACCCAGCACTGAATTTTCTCTAGCAAACTGCTACAAACCCTTTGTGCCCAAACAACAAAATTTGCTCTACAAAAATCTGAGGAGTTGCTCCCTCTTTCTGCTGGAATCGTTTTTTTGGACAAATCGTATTTTCCTGCAACTACAGCTGGAAAATCAAACGCTTGCCCAGCAATTTGCACTGCGTGACTAGGCACTGCGCAACCCCTGAAAATTCGTCTTCCTACTCCCTCTGAATAGCGAATTTTCCTTTCTCTGCCTCTAAGCTTCTCATATGTCAAATTTGCTCTGGTACCATGTGAAACTTTCACTACAAAATTTATATTGCAGCAACTGGAGTTAATTCTTGTAATTGTAAATTAATTAGCAGCTTATTGCTATGACAACAACAAATTAATCGCACTGCAATATTCACAAATAAAATACTGTAGAAAATAAAAGTGCTAGAAACTGAGAAATGTTGAACGCACACATAAAAATGACACCATTATTTTTGGAAAAAGTGCCAGGAAAAAATCCCAATGTGGGAAAACCGGTTGCAACAGCTGAGGATTTATATTATTATTTGCAGCAAAAAATCTGAGTACAATAATTTAGATGCCAAACTGGCAAATCCAATCGGAGAGAATCATTGGCAAAATTATTGTGAGGATTTTTCCTCACCCCAAAGCTGATTTCAGCTCCCGAAATTGGCCCCTCAACAATTCGCACTTCCTTCTGCGTCAACCTCTGCGCGGTGCTTGCACTAGCCTTGTTGTCATTGCCTCTGGTAGCTCTTGAAATATGCAGCTTTTCTTCTCTCTAGCTCTGAAATTGCTTCACTAGACCCTCTGACCAAAATTTTGGCCACCAACAACTGAATTCACTACTCATCCGGGCTCCAGCTAGATCAAACTACAATGTTGCTACTGCCTATGTAATCTTTGCGCAAACCCTCTGGGCAATTTGACTCTCTGAAACTAGAAAATCTTCCTCCAGATACTGCTAACCTCTCCCGCCACCTGTTACTCACCCACTAGCTCGACCTCCATTGTTGAATCACTCTTGCTACTGTGAGTTCAACCTGCCTAGGCAACTGAGTATCTGCACTTGTGTGTTCTCTATCTACCCATCAACCTCTTCTTATAATCTTTACTTGGAACTCCAACGGCCACGATTAAAACTTAATCGATGGTTGAGATCATTTCCAAGTCGATCTGTGTGAGTTTCTAGAAGATTCACACTTTTCTCAATTAATTCTTATTAATTAACCATTTTGCCTAAGTTAGACTTAAGAAATTTTTTATTTATGGTCAATTAATTAGTTTCAATCTTTAGGTGGAACTTCCAGAAACAATTTTTGGGTTTTAGAGAACTCGTGTTTTAGCCTCTCCACAAAGTTTCAAGACTAGAACACCATCTGATGCTACAAAAACTAACATGATCCAAGGCCTAGATGAGGTTTGTGTCACCCTTTGAGACATAGGAGGGCTAGCACCATTCTTCGAGCCCTCAACAATGGAGCAGATTCAATCTATTCTATCACCAGGAGAACCATGAGACACATTTTGTGCCCCAAACACAAAACTGGCCCCCACTTGATGATTTGCATGAATGTCTAGGGGCCAACCCCTAGCAGACAATTTATGGAGCCCTCTTGACTCAATTTGGCACCAAGGGAGCTCAACACATGCCTCAAAGAGCCCCACACAGTGACAACGTCAACATTTTGAATCTCTTGTGGGTTAACTTTTATGATTTCACATTAGCTATGTGGTTGGCTTGTAACCACAATTTGTTTTTTCCCTCCATTTGACAACTAAGAGGAGCTTTAGGCTAAAATTAGATTTGATTGAACATGTATAAATAGAAGAGACCTCATTTGAGTCTCTCATCATCATCATACTTGGAATCCGATTTCCCTAGAGAGACTCGCACTTGTTCCTGCTTGGCTATTGGAGATCTATTGGATGCATTTCGATATTTGGAAGCTATTTTTTATTGTCTTTGGAGCTAATTCTTTGGATAATGGATGGATATACCACATGTTGTCTTGTAAGTGCTTATTGTTGAAGATTTTCTATCTTGAAATTGTCTAATGTATTGAATTGTTGCTTTTAGGTTATGCTATTTTGTGCCCTAGTTGTTTAAAATTAATTTTGAAAGGCTATCTAGTTGAGTATTGCATATGTTATTCATTGTACAACATGCAATGAATGTTCTTAGTGGAGGAAATCTTTGACCTCTCCATCAAACTCCATTTTCTTTTGAAGTGGTAAATGCTAAAAATTGATACCTAGGGCATCAATTTTTAGCCTCCTTAGAAATGATCTAGCCTATCTATCTCATCCTTGACTCCGTATGCGAAAACGATAGGCACTAGTCCAAGTCATTGGTGATCAACCTTAAATCTTATCCATAATTTTCTTTCCTAAAATCGGTCCTTTTAAGGTTAGGGTGAAAAATACAAGGCTTGCAACAAAGTTTTAGGGATGAGATTTTTTGGTGATTTGAGAGCCTAAACATCAAGCTTAGGATCTACGCTACCTATTCTCCAAGTTTGGTGGGAATCCACTCAAATTTCATCCATAAAATCTTTCTCCCTGGGTGTTGCTCCAAGAGGGAAACCCTAGTTCCTTCTCCCTCAACTTGAGGACTTTGGTGAGGATTTCATGAGCCTTGGATTATCTAAATATCATTGTAAGAAACCCTTTCCCTTGGGCCTTGAACTTGCGAATACCTTTTACCATTGAAAACCTCAAAACCTAAGGTCTTGAGCCTTCTTTTCTAGGGCTTTTCTTGGAGAGTGATTTGCTTCTTTGCAGCCTCGTGCCATCATCAAGCCTCTCTTTTGAATGAGCTTTAGCTTGACCACTTTGTGTCATATATCCTACCGAGACTCCTCCCATCGGTGAAAGTCCATAAAAAGTAGGGGGTTTTGGTTGAGGTGACGTTATGCCTCTACCCCATTGTTAGCAATTTGTGTATCTTTTGTCTTGTAGGATTTCCCTGTCCTTGGCCTACGAGATTTTGTGGTAACAGGTCCAATGTGTCAATGAACTTGGCCCTCTGAAAGTTTGACCCAATAGCAGTAACTCAATCTTCTAGAAATAATATCAATTTGGCCCTTGAGAATTGCTACAAGAATCACCTACAATTTCGAGCACAAATGGGAAATCTAAATAAGTTCCCTGCAATGCCAACTAGGGTGGATACGGATGACCACTGAAATCGACTGAATACTAGCTACGGTGGCAATGAATGTCCACCGAAACTAGATTGAGAGTCTCGCCTAAAACCCTTGAGAGGAAACTCCCCTGAGCTCCAAACCAATCACAAGAAATAATTATAAACCATAATGAATGAAAAATGGTCTCTCTGCCCTTATATAAGATTTTGTCGGATCTTCTCCAATCTTCTAAAAATCTCCTTTTTATTATTTTATTAATAAGTCAATGGATTTTCCTCCTATTTTCCAAGCGACTTTTGCCCCTTTTCATTTACCCCTCAGATAAAAGTGACTTTTTTATTAGTAATTAAAGTCACTTTTCTCTCCATAAAATACTTAAACTTCCACCATGGTCACATCGGCCTCCCAAAGCCCCTTTTCATCATCCTGCCTTATAGATATTTTTGTCTCGATTCCATCGATTTGTTACACTAAGGTGTTTCTCCAAGTAATCGACCCTATTACTGCTCAATTTAGCAGGGGTCCTAGGAGGGGTTCCTAAGGAACTATTACCAGATCAAGTGGCAATAGTGGGAAAGGACCCACTATCACCTCAGTTAATGTCCCCTGCTTTTTACAAACTTTCACTGATGGGAAGAATCCCAATATGAGAGAAATCACTAACGAGTGACAAGTCAATGATAGGATAGGTAGTGATTTCTAGAGCCCATTCACAGCAAAGACTCAAAGGATAGAGTTTGCTTGCTTTAGAAGCAAAGTGTGTGGCTTTCCAAGAAAGGCTCAAAGGATGCCTAGAGCTAGAATTAGAGATATGCCTTGATAAGGGATGCCCTAGTCCTAAGATTCCTAAGGGAAGAAAGCTTCTAGGTGGCTTTGTGAGATAATGAATTATGAAGAAATGGGACCACAGAGAAGCTGAGAGGACCCAAGCAAAGCCAGGGTTTCAGGTGAAACTTCAGACAAAAGGTCTAGACTAAGCAAGGGAGAAGAAGGGATCAAAATAAGTTAACTTCCTTTTAGTTTTCAACGAAATAGAACCCTTTGAAGGCCACTAACCTAGAAGGACCAAGGGTTAAACGATTTGGGAGCTAGGGCTTCGTGTATCTCACAAATGAACCTTGGGATTGGCTTCAAATTTGGAGGGCATGTAGAGGATACCCCAACACAACTCCTCACCAACCACTAAGCAAACCAGTGGCTAAAATTGAAATCATTGGATCCCCTAGGAAGGTCGTCTAGGGTTAGAGCATGAAAATTTAAGAAAGGAAAATAATTAGTGGTGATCACCAAGGACTTGTAGACTAGTGCCTTGCTATTGAGGAGAATGGAGTCAAAGTGATTTTAATTTAGGATTCTTGCTCTTTCAAGGAGCCTTATTGCACCTCTGCATGCCCTAGAGAAGCAGCTACAAGGTGGCAACAAGGATTTATACTTTGTTGTGCAAAATAATGGAGTTTCAATGTGTAAAGTATTAACCCACCCCTAGGAATAGTTCGATCTCCTTGCCAAGATGAATAATGTATGCAACGAGGCAAGATTACAATGTGTTTATGAATTTTGCATCATCAATTAGGGCACAAATTAATCAAGCATAGTGTTCCATACATTAGACAAATTACATGAAAAAATTTGCATAAACGAAGCACTTACATGACAAGAAAACTATATCCATCCATTAGACTTGCAAAAATGAAGCTCCCAGACAAGTAGCAAATATCCAAATATCAAAATGTATCAATTAACATCCAATTCATCCATCAAATTTTAGGTCTGAGTTCTTTCTCCAAAGAGATACAAATCCAAGTGATGATGAGGAATGAAATGAACCTCTCATCAATAAATATGATCCTCTAAGGGATTTAACTTGCCTAATTAGGCCTAATGATGCCTGTAATAATAAAATAATGCACAAATAACAACCCTTTGGTAACAAGCCCACCAAAATAGCTCCTTAATATGAAAAATAAGCCTCTCAAGAGGGTCGAAATGATAAACAACTAGCTAGGAGGGCCATTGGTAGGCCAAATAGAGTCCAACATGTGCCAAAATGAGTGGAAGGGCTCCAAAAATAGTGATGAAGGGGGTGGCCCATTGATCTCCAAGAAAATGACTTGTGGTGCCCCAAAGTGGCTGTGGGGGCATAGAATCATCCTCATGGGTCTCCAACTGAATCAAACAAGCATGTATCCCATTTACAAGGGTTGGAACAATGATGCAAAACCTCCCTTTTGTTGATTTTTGGTAGCATCGGATGTGTTCTAAGCCTCAAAATTTGCAAGGACGTTAAGACACATGTATTCCACAATACCCAGAAATCGTTTTGGGAAATTCCACCCGAAGAGAGTTTTATTGAAATAATTAATTATTTTTAATGGGTGCCTAAGTGTAAACTTAGGAAATTAAAATAATTAAAGGGTATTAATCAAACTGTGGGTGAAACTTTTAGAAGAAGACAAGGATCAAGCCAAAATAATCTGAGCCATTGATTAGAATCTAATCTGGACCGTTAGTTCTCAACGAGAAGATTATAAGAGGAGGCTTGATCGGTAATCTGGGCAGTTAGTTCTCAACGAGAAGATTATAAGAGGACTTGATGGGCATTTGGAAAACACATCGAGTAAGAGAGCAGCGCAGCAGTTGCCAGAGAGATTCGAAGTGATTTCTTACAGTGAGAGAGGGGCAAGGATAGTAGACCGGAGGAAGTTTTCCTGATCCGAGGAGTGCATAGCAGAGAGACAATGTATTCCACAAAGAAGCTGACACAATGCAGAGAAGCAGCGCAAAGCTTAAGACGAAGATTCATACTTGCTGAGGAGAAGTCGAGTTTCGGAGGCAAGAGCCAGAGTGGGAGCTCGGAGAGATAGAAGATCGATTTCCCAGAGTAGCAACTGATCAACAACAGGAGAGAGAGACGATGGTCCCAGCAAGCTGACGCGGAACTGTGTAGGTTGGCGCAAAGGCAACAAGGGGCAGCTCATCTCGAGTTAAGGTCAGTGTCGGATCACTGATGGAAGTGAGAATTTTATCACTAGACGTTTGTCAGTTACATTCTCTGCATGGATTGATAGTTCTAAAGCATCCATAGATTTGTACTCAGATTACTACTGCTTAATAATACAAACTCTCAGCTGCTGCACCAATTTTCCCTCATTGGGTTTTTCCAGGGACTTTTGTCCAAAAATAACTGTGTACATGTGTGTGATGATTATTTCATTCCTGTGATATATTTAGTTTCCGCAGTTTTTATTTGTGTAGGCTGCAGTGTATTTAATTTGATAGTTATCGTAGCACACAGCAAGAAAATTGTTTAATTGAAATAACAATTAGAAGAATTAACATCAATTGTTACAGTTGGAATCGGGTAACCGATTTTTCACATGGTATCAGAGCACAGATCATGAGCAGAAGAGCTCAGACACGAAAAGGAAGAGGAGTTCAAAATTACTGCAGAGGCAACAATTCGAAACCCCAGAGGCAGTGCAATTCGTGGGCCAAGGAAGTCAAAGTTTTGAGGAGAATTTGATTTCTCTGAGTGAGTCGACAGAGAAATTCGATCTCCAGATCGAAGCTTTCAGGATGCAAAAGTGAGCAGTGTATTTTTCCTTGCAGAGCAGATCTTCAGCTGGGACATAGATATTTTGCAGCAATTGCTGGCAAAATAGCGTCAGTGGGGGAGAAGAAGACACACTTGAAGGAATTCTTCCTCATAGAACTTCCAGCCAAGAGGTCTGAATTCTCATTTGTTGAACAGCAACAGGGAGCAGCAGATCTACTAACTCCAACAGAAAGTGCGTAGGCCAGCTTAGCAGCAGTGCAGAGGAAAGAGGAGGCAGTTCGACATTTCACTGGAAAAGATGGCAGCTCATGGGTTGCAAGATTAGGATCGGTTGGAGTGTGCATCCAACTCTGTGATTTGGAAGGCAAGGATCTCATGCCTTTTGGATCAGCACGATCTCAAAACCTATGTCGACAGTGTGGTAGTTGTACCCGCGGATCCAGATATGCTCAAGAAGTACAAGGTGGAGTTGGCGAAGGCCAAGAGGTTGATCCTCGATGGAGTGAGGGATCATGTAGTGTGTCACATTGTCGGCAAGGATACTGCCCGACAGATGTGGAAAGCCTTGGCCACATTATACAAAGGATCTTCCGAGCAACGAAAGATGTACTTGGAGCAGAAGATGAGATCCACACAGATGCAGAAGGGGGAACGCATTGATTCGTTCCTTACGAAGCTTCTAGAGATATGAGACTCGTTGGAAGTTGTGGGGTCAACACCTTAGCCTACCAAGATGGTGAGGTTGGCCCTAAACTCAGTATCAAAAGCATGGCAAATGTTTGTCTAGAGTATCCTGGGCAGAGAGAGATTGTCGGATTGGGAAGGAACGTGAGCCGCTCTTCAGCAGGAAGAGATAAGGAGAGACTTAGTCAAGTGCAAACTTGATAGTAGCAGAAGTAGCTGTGGGACAAAGCCAAAGGAAGTGGAAGAGAATGCAGCCCTTGCATCTAAGGGGCAGCAGGAGCAGCGGAAGAAAAAGAAAGATATTTCGAAGATCAAGTGCTTCCGGTGTGGTGAACTTGGTCACTACGTTACACAGTGCCCTCTCAAGGGAAAGGACAAGGACGAGAATCATGATCTGAAGGCTGCATTCGCAAAGATCGAGGAGTAGGAGTTTGCCATGGTTGCCCAGATAACTCCAAGGGAGAGGAGGGGTGATCTAGAACTGTAGTTCGAAAGAACTAAAGATGGGCAAGATCCTTGAGGAGTCCACCTCTTGGATCAATACCTTGCTACGGGAGCTCATATCAGAAGTAGCAGGATGGACGAGGATTAGTTGATGCAGAGGAGTGTCAGAGTGATAGTTGCAGTGCTAGGAGCGCCAGAGACTGAGCAGCGCAGAGCAGAGTTGGCAGTAGTGTAGTGGGCATAGTGTAGAGTTAGCAGAGACGCAAAGGTTTCAGAGGGTTGGCATAGAGACTAGCAGCAGTCAGGACTCCTGCAACAGATGCGTCATGTTGAACATCTGTTCAGTAATTTTGGATGCTTTTCTGTTATTGATGCAGTGGTAGCAGCAGTTGAAGAAGGTTGTAGTGCAGATGCAGTGTTGGCAGTGGCAGTGCTAGCAACAGCACAGATGCAGAAATTATGAGGGTTGCAGTATAGATGCAATGTTGGCAGTGTCAGCAGTAGTACAAATGCAGCGTTAGCGCAGAAGTTAGTGGGTAGCGATGTTAGACATCAACAGTGCAGAGGGAGATGTTACAGAATCAGAGTAATGCTTCAACAGGTTGTGTGACTAGAGCACATTCCTCGGTAAGAAGGAGTGTTGATTTCTGGTAGCATCAAATGTGCTCTAAGCCTCAATATTTGCAAGGAGACTAGGACACATATATTCCACAATAATCAGAAATTGTTTTGGGAAATTCCACCCGAAGACAGTTTTATTAAAATAATTAATTATTTTTAATGGGTGCCTAAGTCTAAATTTAGGAAATTAAAATAATTAAAGGGTATTAATCAAACTGTGGGTGAAACTTCTAGAAGAAGACAAGGATCAAGCCAAAATAATTTGAGGCATTGATTAGAATCTAATCTAGGTTGTCGGTTCTCCACGAGAAGATTTTAAGAGGAAGCTTGATGGGCATTTGGAAAACACATCGAGTAAGAAATCAGAGATCAAATTTTTGAAAAGAGCAGCGCAGTGGTTGCCAGAGAGAGATTCGAAGTGATTTCTTGCAGTAAGAGAGGGGCAGGGGTAGTAGAGAGACAACGTATTCCACATAGAGGCTGACACAATGCAGAGAGGTAGTGCAGAGCTTTAGAAGGAGATCTGTACTTGTTGAGGAGAAGTCGAGTTTCAGAGACAAGTCCCGGAGTGGGAGCTCGGAGAGCCGGAAGATCGATTTCCCAGAGCAGCAAGTACTCAGTAGCAGGAGAGAGAGCTAGGGAAAAGTTTGATCTCGGAGCTAGGGCCTAGTTTATCTCATTACTACACCGTCGGAATGGCTTCAAAATTGGAGGAGGCCTTGAGGACACGCCACCACAGGAGAGGCTAGGAGATCGAACTTTTTGGAGGGCTACTTTGTCAGGAAAGTGATGCCCTCGGTGACCCAACTTGGCTAGACCTAAAAAAAGAATAAAAAGGTGAAGATATAGGTTTAAAGTGACCACCTTTTGATGGATCAGTGCCTAATTCCTCTTGGGGATATGGAGTCAAGGAGAAATATGAAGATGGATCTCATTTCTTGTTCAAGGAGGCTCTCAAAGTCAACTTCGTCTAATGTTGACGGCAAGAGAAGAAAAGTGACCTTAAAAGCATTTATACTTCTTTGCAAATGGAGAAGGCTTGTCAAGGTAACTTCGATCCCTAGGACAATTCGTTCATCAAACATGGCCCATACATAGAGATAAGCTATATAGAGACATAATTCTACATTGATGTCGTAAGTGCATGCACAACTAGCCCATAAATAGCGAGAATCTCATGATCAATGTATGCAGCAAAGTAAAAGAAAATAGCGTCAAAATTGTACTTACATGTAAGAGAATATATCCAACCATCAACACATTTGCAATATAAGAAGCTCCAAGATAAGAAGACCCAATCCACACATCAAAATTCATCCATGATCCAAAAATATCCTCCAAGGAAAAAAATGTGAAGTTTTCAAGAGAGACACTAATCCAAGTGATGTGATGATCCAAAGTGAATTCATCTAACTCCAATCTATACACTCATTAGGAGTTCAAATTACCTAATTGGGCCTACATTAGCCCCTAAAATGACATAATGTGCAAATTAACTAACTTTTGGTGACAAGCCCACCAAACTAGCTCACAAATAAAATAATAAGCCTCTCAAGAGGTCAAATAATAATCTATGCATGTCGTAGGGCCCTCCAAGGGGCCTGATGAGGTCCATAAGTGCCATAATGATAAATAGGACCCTAAAAAGTGATGGAAAAGGGAGTGGCCCTTTGCTCTCCAAACAATAAACCTATGGTGCTCCCAGTGGGTGTGGGGGCACAATAATAACCTCATGGGTCTCCAAATGAGTTGAAAATGCCTATAGATCATCTGTAAGAAGTCTAATGATAGTGTAGGTGACGCCCCATCATCCTACAAGTCCTAGCTCAGCTGCCAAGTGCATGATACATCTGTGGGGTTGGCTGGCAAAGGTGAACCAGGTGCATCTTCCTTGTCCAATAGGTGAATCTCGAGCAATCTCTGACATCCTTGGGGATCCATGGAGTGTTGTCTACTATTGTGGAAGCCCATGGCTCTCAACACGCACTCTACATGTGCCAATGTGGCCCTCTGGAGGGTTAGGACCCCATATAGGGAGACCAAACCCAAGATGGAGACCATCTGCAATCCTGCATAAGATCCAATGTGTCTCCTAGCCTTCCAGTGCAACAAGTCATTAGAGAAATAGAGTAAATGAGCTTACCAACCATGAACCACAGGTGGGGACTTCATAATGGCCTGCCCTTCCATAATGGGCTTCAAGATGTGCCAATGTCTCCCAAACTCC
The DNA here is from genome assembly GCA_000404065.3 of Pinus taeda. NCBI lineage: Eukaryota > Viridiplantae > Streptophyta > Pinopsida > Pinales > Pinaceae > Pinus > Pinus taeda. Next base: position 63,653 of record APFE030474543.1, read on the forward strand.
AGATGGGGTTAACCAAGCATCCTATTAGGTGGTTTATACTTCTAAAGGGGATAATATGTTCAAGTTACATCCTTTAAAAGGTGGTGGTATGTGATAGAGAGGTGAATGAAGTAGGAGATGAGAAAGGGTAGCCTTGGGCCACATGCTAGGGTGTAAGGGCAGCTAATAAAAGGGAAGCCCACACTTGGGTTTATAATGTATAGAAGGGAGCAATCGTGGTACATGAGGATGCCCCAGCCTTGATTTTTCCACCCTTGTTTGTATGCCTTTTACCTTTTTTTTTCTTTGATTAACTGCTCGGGGCACAAGGGATACGAGCATGATGTATGAGATGTAGCAGTGGATACCCCTTTTTAAGGTAAGGCGGTTCATTGCCCACCAGAGGTTGGGACAATCATGGGTTCCTATTTGACGAAGGAGGATCATAAAACCTATAGGAACCAGGGTGATGGCCATGATGATAGAGTAGAGTCCATGCATTGGCTTTTTCCCACGTGCTAAATGTGTTTGTCTCGACCATCTTTTGCATCTTGTGGTACATTTTCCTATTGAATGTGGCCAATTATGCTTTTACTTTTCTTTTTAGCTGCTTCAACCTCCGGGGCATCATTCCAAACCTGACCCAAGGTGTGGGCGAGGGGAAGGGGAGAGCTAGCCCTATGTGGACCCAATGGAGGAATGTGGACCCAGGTGGGAGAAATGATGACTGGGGTAATAATGAATGGAAAGGGGGGAATATAGGTGGATGAGGGGACAGAACCACGCAACCGAAATTAGGGTTTCCCGTGAAATACCATCCCTAAAGCCAAATGGTCAGTAAAAGAGATCCCACAGGACTAGAATCAAAGGTTAATATCCAAAAGGGGTCTAGGGGACAAGAGCACAGACCTAGCCCATTCTTTTTCGCCGAATCCCCCCATTAATCCATGCCCAAAAGTTTCCATGATAAGCAAACTACAATACTCAATTATCAAATGACAAGGCATACCTTTAGGTTCGGGAGGCCCACCTTCAAACGTACGATCATGGCAAATGGGTAAGGGACCACATGGCTGGCCTAGGTGGCGGAGAAATGGCATAATGAGCTAGTTGGTGGCTGCAAGGGGCTGCTAGCTACCGGCTGAGGACCATCTTGGAGAAAAAAGTTCTCCTAGGGATATCACTCGCAAAATGGTGGGTAATAGAGCTCATGTATTGGCTTTTCCCCACATGCTAAATGCATTTGCCCCGGCCATGTTTTGCATTTTGTGGTACATTTTCCTGTTGAATGTGGCCAATTATGCTTTTACTTTTCTTTTCAGCTGCATCAACCTTCAGGGCATCATTCCAAGCCCGACCCAAGGTGTGGGCAAGGGGAAGGGGAAAGCTAACCCTATTTGGACCTAATGGAGGAATGTGGACCCAAGTGGGAGAAATGATGAATGGGGTTATAATGAGTGGAAGGGGAGTAATATATACGGATGAGAGAGCGGGACCATGCAACCAAAATCGAAGTTTCCCATGTAATACCATCCCTAAAGCCCAAGGGTCAGTAAAAGAGATCCCACGAGACTAAGGTCCAAGGTTAACATCCAAAAGAGGTCTAGGGGACAAGAGCAAAAACCTAGCCCATTCTTTCTCCCGCATCCCCCCATTAATCCATGCCCAGAAGTGTCCATGATAAGCAAACCACAATACTCAATTACCAGATGACAAGGCATACCTTTAGGTTCGAAAGGCCCACCTTCAAACATACGATCATAACAAATGAGTGAGGGACCACATGAATGGCTCAGGTGGCGAAGAAATGGCACAACGAGTTAGTTGGTGGCTGCAAGGGGTTGTTGGCTGCTGGTTGAGGACCATCATGGAGAAAAAAAATTCTCCTAGGGATATCACCCACAAAATGGTGGGTAACATGCTCCAAACCCACATTTGGGGTCCAAAAGATAATTTGCACCAAGGTACAGGGGCCAACCCCTAGATCTTGATTTTAGAGGCCTTCTACACCTGTCATGGCACCAAAAGGCCTTAATGTCACCCTTCAAGAATCCCACACAAGCATCACGTCGGCATTTCGGTTGGCATTTGTAGAGATAAATCAAATTTGCAAATGTTATTAGGTCAACATGTTACCTAGGCCATTACTCGCACATTATTTTATGATTAGAGGAGCTTGTAGGCTAAAATGGGATATGATAGAGCACATATATATTAGATATCTCTCATTTGATCTCTAATCATCATCACACTTGGAATTTTAGCCTCATAGAGGAACTCGCACTTCTCCCTTGTGGATGAACTGGAATCTTTGGATGAATTTTGATAGTTGGAGTTAATCTTGGATATTCTTTGGACCTATTCTTTGGCATAATGGAACGAATTCTTGCATGTTGTCTTGTAAGTGACCTAATTTATTGAAAAATTATTTTTCTATGTCTAATGTATGGAATTATGATTCTAGGTCATGCAAAATTGTGTTGTAGTTTGTTGAAAAATAATTAATGTTTCTATATAGATGAATATTGCATGCATTACTCATGTATAACATGTATTGAATAGTCCTAGTGGTGAACTCATTGAAGCTCTCCCATAAAAATCCATTTTTCCATTGAGTGGGTAAATGCTTGAAATTTCTTGCTAGGGCATCAAAGTTCACTCTCCTTAGGAATAAGTTTGACTATCCTAAATCATCCTTGACTCCATTCTCCCAAGTGACAAGGCATTGCTCAAGTTGTTTGGTGATCATCTCTTACTTTAATCCATTTTTCATCCCTCTAAATAAGGTATTTTGGTAGTTGGAGAGCCTAAACATCAAGAGGATAGGGTTTTCCACAAAATCTATCAATTTGGCGGGCATCCACTGCAATTTCATCCATAAATTCTCTTGCCCAAGGTATTTTCCCCAAGGGAAATCCTGGTTTTTCTTCCCTCAACTTAAGGACTTCTTTGAAGGTTTCATGAGCCTTGGCTTAGCTAACATTCATTGTAAGAAAACTTTTCTCCTTGCCTTGACCTTGAGTTGCTCCAACACTTGTCAAACCTATCAAACCCAAGGTCGAAAGAGAATTGCTTCCTTGTGAATCCTTAACAAAAATTATGTCTTTCTTGAAGACCTCCTAGCGAAATCATTTCATAGTTTAACCCTAGAATACCTATTATAAGTGATCTCTTTTCTACCGAGACTCCTCCCATAGGTGAGAATCTGTAAAGAGCAGGGGGTTTTGACTGTGGTAACAGTGGGCCACTACCTCATTGTTAACACTTGGTCTAGCTTTTTCTTTGTAAGGTTTCCCTGTCCAAGACCTAATAGATTTGGCGGTAACAGGACAAAAAGTTCAATAAAATTGTGGAGCATGACAATCTATGTAGGGATGCGGGCTATCATAACCTAAAATTAATTTGTCCCCCCTTCAGAGAAACTCTCTTACTCTCACACTATCCTTTACACTATCTTATCCCAAAGTACATAATTCCATTCTCAACTCTAGTTAAGTCCCTGAAGTTATCAAGAAGTTAAACAATAAATCTAAAGATCAAGAAACCCTTAGATATCATTTGAGATCTTCAAAAATCTCTACTAAAGAAACCAATATCGGAGAGGTGGTAGAGGGGTTTGGGACAACATGACTAGCTAGTCCACTATTATTACACCTGGAGGGAAATCAATGTTGAAATTGGCATAGAAAAGGGCTGAACATGAGATTATTAGTGGTAAACAACAATTGATGATTGGGGCCCTTGGAGCTAGATTGGTCTTGGGAAGGGGTAAATAATGTTAGTCCTTTCCATCAATATCTAAAGGTTGGGTTACTCCTAGAAAACACTAGCCCTAAACACCTCTTCAAACTGCACAATCTAGATATCTTTTTGATCCAGGAATCTATGTTAGATGTTGAACAGTCCAAAAATATTCTAGCTTGCTTGAGCTTTCTGGAAATATACCATGTATAAAATTGTATACACATTAACCTCCAGAAAGCTCAAGCAACATTATGACTAGCTATGAAAACCTACACACTTAGAATATTCTGGCTTCCTCTTAAAAAACTAGCAAATTTTAGGATCAGAATCTAATAATGGGGGTATTGTAATTGAGTGAAACTACTCCCTTTATTTAGACATCTAGACACAATTCTTGTGAGAAAAAATTGGTGTTTAACTCTTTTGTGGCTTTCTGTTGTCCATGAGTAGAGCTCTTGGATGTGCAAGCCTTGAGATCATTTGCAAATGCCACAAGGTGAATTATGAATGAATATGAATTGGGAACAATGGCTTGATATGATATCAAACAAAAATGGAACCCTTGTGGGAGAATCACGCTTGATGAGATTAGAATGAACTTTGCATCACGATGATAACACTTGGCTTGAAATTGATTTGACCGGAGTGTGATAACAATTAGTGCATGTATCACGACCAACAATAGATCTATTATTGTCCTTGGCTAAAACACAGCCAAGCCCGCCAACAACCTAAGCTTTCACCGCTCAACCATGGCTACCTACAATGGAGAATACACAAGCCTTTTAAGGGCTTCAACTACATGTAATACCATGGGCTCAAGACCATGAGTCACCAATACTAGGTGCCTAAAACCACAACTGTTAACCATAACTGTTGACATAACCTCAACTCCACCATAGGGTCAAGTTTATCTAACAATCCCCCCTTTAAACTTGACTCTGGGTTTTCCTTGGCCAAATCTAGCCAAATTTTTGCCAAGTGAGCCAGCCACCACTCACCTCCAAGCCCTACCCAGTCAATGTTAGGGTATTTGATAATCTCACAAGTTGTCCTAGTTCATCATGCTTCACCATACCACCACATGCATCCCCATATCACCCAAGTGGACATTCAGACTTTACCAATGATTTACTGGGGTACGCATGCCTTACTAGGTCTTACAGTCGTATACCCATTTACATGAAAATTTCCATTTTATTTTTATTTTGTTGCTATCTTGACCCACACACAACTTGAACTGCTGCAAGTTTAACCATGCATTTCACCCTGTAAGACTCCTATCCCACTATTTAACCCTTCTCTTGTAACTGAATTTTTATTTAAAATTTATGGTACTATTTCAGAATAGAAATTTTTCTTTAACCATAAAATCCCTTCAACAAATTTCTCTGAAAAAAAGAATTACACGACTTTCTTGATTTTTTAAATTTCCAAAAAATATTCCCAAGGCTTGCATTTTCTTCTTTAAAAAATATTCCCAGGGCTTGCATTTTCTTCTTGCTCCTCATCAAACGAGGCCTTGGCAAAGCCTTCAGACTTCATTTTCTTCTTGCTCCTCATCGAACCATCACTCAATGGACATCGCTGGTTTGTGCTACGAGCTATTGCTTCAACCAGTGCCACCACTTCGTGGATGGGAACATTTCGAACAACTATCCAAGGCCCTTGCCAACCAGAGCTCTAATACCACTTGTTAGGGTTCAAGAGAAATAAATATAACAATCAAGAAATACACATTCAAACCATGTACACCATGATTATCTAGAAAACCCCAATTGGGGAAAAACCAACCAACAATAGATCTATCACTGTCCTTGGCTAAAACACAACCAAGCTGGCCAACAACCTGAGCTTTCACCGCTCAACCATGGCTACCTACAATGGAGAATACACCAGCCTTTTAAGGGCTTCAACTACATGTAATACCATGGGCTCAATACCATGAGTCACCAATACTAAGTGCCCAATACCACAACTGTTAACCATAATTGTTGACATAACCTCAACTCCACCATAGGGTCAAGTTTATCTCACAATAACACACAGGATTTACGTGGTAAAACTTTGACAGGGTGTTAAGGAAACATCCACGGGGAAAGGGATTGGAATCTCTATTAATTCAACAATGATTCTCCACGATTACATATCTCGGGCATTCACTAGTTTTATACAAGCCTCCTCCGTTACATAACTGCTATTTTGGTATAAAACTAACTAGTTACATTTTTACCCAAATTTACATAATTCGTTGTCAAACTTTCAACAATATGTTGGAATGTGAGTGAAGGATTGGATACCCATCTGAACGGTTGTCGAAACCTAGGAAGTGAATCTCAAGAGAGATGAGATTGTCACAAGGAGCATACTTGGTTTGATGACAACCCAGATTGGGTTTATGTATGCAGATTCTTGGTTAATGCCCTAAATGCTCTCTTGTATCTTTTGTTATGTCTTTTATGAAATTAGCAGAAAATTCTATGCAGAATACAATTAGATTAGATGCTGGATTGTGAATGACCCTTGAGATTGATGATGTGCATGGCCCTTCTGATGTTTGTTGGAATAGGGTTGTAGTCACATTGTTTGTGTGTAAACATTCTTGTGTTAAAAAAAATGGTCATTTTTCCAGTTCAACATAGCATTGAGGGCGATGCACATTACAGCTCAGCCTTCACTTTTGTGGCTTCCTCTACCTACCCATCATACCTCAATATAGAAAGTATGAGTGGTTCTTATACTATCACTGCACTGCTGTCAAACGATTGGAGAAACTTTCGAGGCCACTGGGTTGTGTGACATGACAACATTTGTAGAATTATAGGGACATTCCCATCAGGCGGCAACAATTCTGCCTGACCCTACTAAAGCATGACCTTGCTTTTGCAAAAGCTTGGTGTGAAGCCTCGGGGACAAGGCACCCCAATAACTGGGGGACTAGGGGCCCGGGGGAACTGAGAAAAAAATTCTTTGAAGTAACTGACGAGGTACATTCACACTCATTCAAACTACGTACTATTTCGTCAAATTTAATCCACTCTATTCTTTCTAATTTAGAAATGAATTTATCTTAATCTAACTATGAATATAAACTGAATCTTAGATGAAAATATATTCATCCATTTCTGAAACAACATAAATACATTATGTTTCCTTGCCAGACACCTTTGGCTGTTAATATGCTTCGATACCAGAATTTCAGAATGGATTCCCTACGATTTGCAGATGATACAGTTCGATTTCTTATTTTAGGCTAAAAAAATCATGGAGAGTTTGGTGAGCAGAGATGTATAAAGTGCAGAAAAGAGTTTCTACATTAAAATTCTGCAAAACAGTTTCGAGTACTGCATATCTCGTACAAGCGCTCTAAAAATTTTCATTCTTTAAAAACAGATAGTAATAATGATAACTGGGCATTGATTCACTGTTGGGATGTAGGGTTGGGCTCGATGGATTATTAAGCCATCTACCACGATTCCAATCTCACTGTGTTCCAGTCCACAGTCAAAATGACATGATATCAAAAGAATCAAAATATTGCTAACTGGGCATTAATTGACTGTTGGGATGTGGGGTTGGAGATAATGAAGTATTAAGCCATCTAACAAGATTCCATCCTCACTGTGGTCCACTCCACACTCAAAATGACATGGATATCAAAAGAATTAGAATGAGTCCAAGTGTTAGGTGATTTGGGTAGAATTGTTACCCCTCAAACCTCACATTTAAGTCCAAAAGGGATTCATAGCAGGGGCATGTTTTACTAGGCACTTCCCAGCAGAAAAGGGAAAAGGAAAAGTTTTGACTTTGGAATTGCTGTCTAACAGGGGATGAACTTTATACTTTTTATGTTGGGCTTACCAGGTAGTTATACAGACAGCACAACTTCTAGACCCGGGTTTCAATGTTAACAGAGTCTGCAGCTTGTGTAGAACCCACTTTACCTTGGATAGCCTTAATAGACAGCACAACTTCTAGACCCGGGTTTCAATGTTAACAGAGTCTGCAGCTTGTGTAGAACCCACTTTACCTTGGATAGCCTTAATAGACAGCACAACTTCTAGACCCGGGTTTCAATGTTAACAGAGTCTGCAGCTTGTGTAGAACCCACTTTACCTTGGATAGCCTTAATAGACAGCACAACTTCTAGACCGGGTTTCAATGTTAACAGAGTCTGCAGCTTGTGTAGAACCCACTTTACCTTGGATAACCTTCACAGACAGCACAACTTCTAGACCCGGGTTTCGATGTTAACAGAGTCTGCAGCTTGTGTAGAACCCACTTTACCTTGGATAGACTTCACAGACAGCACAACTTCTAGACCCAGGTTTCAATGTTAACAGAGTCAGCAGCTTGTATAGAACCCACTTTACCTTGGATAGCCTTCAACTTGCAGATACCAGTTTACCTTGGGTAGCAGGAAAGTACCGCATGGGTTTATAGGCCAGTGCATTTCACCAAAATCATATAAAAACATGATTTCTGGGGAACGGATTTATGGAGAAGTGTATTCACCAAAATTATAATATATATATCCACATAAATATCACAGATTTTTGCAAATTAACATCAAAAGAATTTTAGAAATTTCGATCCTCTGACGTATCAATAAAATTGGGAAATTACCTGTTGTGAAAAAAGATTTCGGGAATCAATAGCACTGATGGCAGCTACAGCAGCAGTCAAGGTGTCAGCACCGCTCAAGCCATTGTTGTTTGCCATCATCTTCACATTTCTATCCTTGGAAAATATTTCACATGTTTTGCTTTGTTTTTCTACATGGCGGGCAGCCCTGCACTGCCATGAGAACAAACAGCTCCCATTAAAGTCACGAGACCAGGATGGTCAAAGGATTGCTCTTAGATTTTTGTGGGAAAACTGCAGGGGTCGGATACGTTAGTTTTGACTTTTGGTAAAGTTAAAACTTTATGTCCTTGAAAGTCAAGTCTTCGTTGCCACGTATGGCCATATAGTACCAATAATATCAAGCCAAATTTCTAACCAGAATTGGCCGGGACTGTGAATGGACATAATATTAGAATAGCGTGTGATAGGAATATAATGGAAATTTTAAGAAGGGTATGATAGAATAGCGTGTGATAGGAATATAATGGAAATTTTAAGAAGGGTATGATAAAATTGGCAGGAAATTTTGAAAATATGATTAATAATGATTAAATTTCAAAATTTTCGCTGTTTTTAGATTTTTGATGACCAACATTATTTTTTAAAATATTTTTGTCTAATTCTAAACAAAAAAATCTATTTGCAACATCAATACATAACACCCATAAAAATTACAAATAATTCTAGCTTGATAGATTTTGTTTATCTGCGAACAATTTTAGAAAGTATAATTTAGCTGCAAACAATTTTATAAAGTATTAAGTGGTGGAGTATGCAATTCCTATTTGTTTAAGTGTGAGTGACATTACTTTTATGGTCTTAGAAGTCAAACATATTTTTTGGGTACTGTGAATGAACATATATTAGAATTATAAATAATTTTAATTTGATAGTTTTAATTTAGCTGCAAATAATTTTAGTAAGTATGGTTGAGCTACAAACAATTTTAGAAAGTCTTCGGTGGTGGAGTTTGCATTTCCGATTAACCTGGAGTGACATTACTTTGTCGTCACTAAGCTGGAGTGATATTACTTTTGTGGTCTGTGGAGCGAAAGATAGTTTTTTATTTAGAAAAAAATAAATTAATTAATGTAAGACATTTTTAACATAATTTTTATAATAAATATTTATTTTAATTATAGATTTATTAAGTTTTAGAAGAATTAATTTTTTTAATTGTAATTTAAAGAGTTTGATTTCTAGAGGTGTTTACTAATTCTCAAGTGTATATATATAATTTTTCAATTTTGAATGTATAAATAAATTGTTTTGAATTTTTGTAGACCTTTCGAGAGTTAACTAGATTGAATTTCACCCAACTTGCAATGCAGCTCGAAGTCATAAAAATCTCATAATCTTGTGAGGCATGTGCATACGTCATGTGATCTGTTGTAACTGCAGTTAGGTAGACAAGGTGGGTTAAAAAGAATGTGCACCTTAGTTGGGTCCTCTTAGCATCTTTAGCGAAGATTGATTGTGAAGTAGTGAAAAAAGATCGTTGTTGTGTTGTTTGAACTAGAGATCGGCAGTCGCAGCCACAATAAAGGAAAGCCACGGATCGAATACAGTAGAGTCGACTTGAGTTCAGTCCTGAGAGATTTTTGTATGAAAATTAAGAGCAGGCAAACCATAGCAAAGCTCCACCCCTGAAGCCGACAGCCAGCGAAAGAGGGTTAAATATTAGGGCAATTCATCTCGCCATAATGGTTTCTCTTGGAGCGACAATGAGTTCTCATTTGTTCAGTGCAGTTGCCTGAGCAGTGTGAGCAAAGCAATGTGAGTAGTGTGGTCAGCAATGAGAGCAGCGAATAGTGAGCAGTGTGAGAGCAGGGAGCTTTTATGCAGCAGATGTATCAAGCAGCGAGCAAGGAGCAGTAATAACCTGAACAGCAGGGAGCAATGCAAAGTAATCTTGGCATTTTATAGACCTACATATTTCTTGAAACAGGTTCGACGACAAATGCATTCAAACATGACAAAGGAACAAGAAATTTCAGAACATGTGGAGACAAACGATTTAGGACAAGTGAAAATTGCCTCGTTAGCCAAAGCTGGGAAGTGGGTTTGGGTCAATGCCAAACAATATCAAGGCATTTTAAAACGAAGAATAGCCATCTAAAATGGGAGCAAACAAGGAAGAAGCGGTCTAAAAAGAAAAGTACTCGAGCCCTTCACAAAAAAAGCTCAAACAAGTCTCCTCTACAAGCACGTGGCAACAAGAAGTCCAAAGGAAAAGTCATTGATGATTTTTCCTTATATAGTCCCACATCCACACCTCTCACCTAGTCATTTGATCTTTATGTGAAAGAATTGTTAAATGCAAAACAAAGGTTGGAGGTTTTAGAAGCTAAAGGGCAAGAAAGAGATCATAAAATTGATATAATAACAGCTAAGAACAAGGCTTTAGCAGAAAGAAATAAAGTTTTAAAAGAACAAGTGGCATTGATACAGGAAGCTCTCCTGATAGGGAAGACAGAATGGCAATGCATGAAGGCAAATGTGCAAAACATAAAGAAATATGTAGTGGAAAGTACATAGGTGGTGAATGTGAAATCATCCTAGGATAAAGGGAAAACGGTTGCCCAAATAAACAACCATGAAGAGGACACAAGAGAAGAAACGAAAGGAGATTCAACCAAAGTTTTCAAAACTTGGGCTCAAGTTATTGGCAATTCTACTAATAAGGAAGGAGAAACAAATATTCAGGTTGACAACATGCAAGATAGTGAAGGCAAGGAAAGACAAAATAGGGCAACAAACATAATTATTAAAGGGGTGAAAGACTATGGGAAAAATGAATGTACTCTTGACCTTGCAAGAGACTTCTTGAAAGACAAGTTACTATGGCAAGGAAAAATATGCCAAGCATGGAGGGTGGGTAAGTTTAATGGGGAGAGAGCCAGGCCCATAAAAGTCATTATGCCTAGCTTGCGTGATAAATATATCATTCTAAGCAAGAAACATCTCTTGAGGGGTTCTCATTTTTTCCTGGAAGAAGATTTAACTATAAAACAACAAGAGGAAATAAGGGAGGAAGTTTTAAAGGTTAGGGTAGCAAGAGATGAAGGCAAGAGAGCATGGATTTATAAAGGCAAAGTTGTGATAACTCGATTTGGACCTCCTTCCATAATAGAGCAACAAGATGGTAATAAAGAAGAGGCAACAAACTCTTCAACAAGAAATCAGAAAGCAAGGTCAGTATGTGAAAGCAGGGACAAAGACTCAAATGTGAGTCTTGCATGTCAAAATAAATAATAATCAATTCATACCCAGATTTCCTTAAGATTAGTTTGTTGGAACTGCAGAGGTTACCCATGGAGATGAGGACCTGGGTTAGGGCCTATTGCGGAAGATAGAGACATAATTTGCCTCATAGAAACACATGAGCATGAAGGGTGCAAGACACCTCTATTTGAAGGATACTGGAAGATGGGAGTGTGGAACAAGGTAGCATGGAATGACAAAGGGCATGGGGGTTATCATGGTTTTAATAAGGGAGAAAGAAGGTCATCTCATTTAGTTAGAAAAAAGACTCAAATAAGCAATTCATTTTGTTTAAAATATCAGAAAATGGAAACCACATCAAAATTGTAGCATGCTATGTTGCGTTGTAGCTTTCAAAAATCTACAAAGGTAGAGGGCTTGACCACAAAGATCCATTTGCAACCTTAAAAGCGGATATTGCAACATATTTGCAGCTAGGTGAATTCATTATAGTGGGTGATTTCAATGCTAGGACTGCAAGTGAGCAAGCTAGCATTCTTTATTGTAAAAATGATTGTGACCCTATTTGGCTTACAGAAGAAAGTAATCATCAGTGGGAAAGAATTTCAAAGGACGAGGACTGCAATCTCTTTGGTGAACAATTGCTTACTCTATGTGGGGCCTTTGATTTAGTCATTTTTAATGGCTTGACTAGATGGGCAAAGTCTGGTAATTTCACTTGCAATACTTATAATGGAGCAAGTGTGGTAGATTATGTAATTTGCTCGCATGGTTTGTGTGAGAAAATCGAGGAAGTTTTGATTGGAGATCAGCTATGGGACTTGAAATCAGATCACGAGCCAATTTATTTATGTTTCTCTTGGATTGGAAAGAAACAATTAGAATAAAAAATTCAACATGTCCAACAAAATCTCCCACAGGGAAAAATTCTTTTGACCCCAGAAAATTGTAATACCTTCAAAATGACACTAGAGAAACTCTTCGAGAAGGGGGAAATTACAATTCAAAATGCAAAAGAGCAAAAATTAAGAAGTCTAAAACAAACTGCTTTCCAGTTAATGCTTGGTTTGACGAGGAATGCAAAAGGCAAGGAGAATGTGGAAAGAGTCAAACAAGGATAACATAAAGCTCAAAGCTTACAAGTAGATATTAAGAAAGAAAAAGGCTAATTTCATGGTTTCAAGGAGGGAAGGGCTAATCTTCCTTGGGAAAAATAATCCCAAATTATTTTGGAAGGAGCTCCAACCGAAAAAGATACAAATTGGAAATAATATCACGGCTTCTAAATGGTTTGACTACGCAAGACAACTCTATGAGCAGGTTCCCAAGGTTGACCCTCCCCCCTTGGTCAACACTAATACTAAACTCTTCACGGTACAAGAGGTAGAGATGGGTATCAAGAAGTTGGGTGTTGGAAAAGAAAAAGACTTAGCTGAACTCCAAGCAGAATATCTAAAGTGGGGCTCAAAGATTCTTGCACCTCACATTACAAAAATCTTCAACAACATCATACAACAAAGGCTCCCCACAAATTGGACAACTATTCTGGAAATACTTATTTTCAAGAGCGGTGACGTCAATAATCCCTTCAATTATAGGACTGTCATGATAAACCCTTTGTTTGCAAAGCTATTTGGAAGCATGCTAGAAAAAATCATTAGCAAGTGGGCAGAAGAAAGAGATAAGCATGCTAAAGGGAAAGCAGGTTCTAGACCTAAGCGTTCCATAGTTAATCATTGTATAACTTTAATGTACATCATCGAAAAAGTTTGGGAGAGAAAGGAAGAAGTCTTTTGTTGCTTTGTTGATTTCAAAAAAGCGTTTGAATCGGTTCCTAGGGATAAGATTTGGTCCAAAATGGAGGAATTTGGGGTTCCTAAACATTTGAGAGCAATTATGCATAGGTTGTATGAAGAGGTGAAAGTCAAAATTAGAACTTCAGCAAGCATTTCTGAAAGTTTTAGAAGTGACATCGGGGTCAAGCAAGGTTGCCCACTATCTCCTACCCTTTTTGGTTTACATATCGAAAAGCTTGAGGAGTGGTTAAATTTGCAAGGGGGTGATGGTATCTATTTGGGCAAGTTTGTTATAAAGTTTCTTTTGTATGCAGGTGACCTTATTCTGATTGTTAAATCGGCTCTTGGCTTGCAAGAGCACTTACTATCCCTTGAGAATTTTTGTAGAAGTGTGGGGATGCAAGTCAATATCAACAAAATGAAAGTAGTGGTCTTCTCTAAGAAAAGAAAACATAACCAGCATAAGTTCTACTTTGAAGGCAACATTCTAGAGTAAGTTGCAGATTACAAATACCTCGGAATTGACTTCAAGAAAAGTCTAAGCTGGAATGGTTGTAGAAAGAAAAGAACTTTGGGGGCTTGGAAAGCATTTTATGCTTTTCAAAATAGGTGTAGAGAGGAAAAGTTATGGGACTGGAAAACCACTCAAACTCTTTTTGGGCTTCTAGTGATTCCGGTGATTCTCTATGGTTGTGAACTATGGGCCAATAGTACATCCAACATGCAGTGGAGACAAATTGAGAAAATTCAGAAGTGTTTGATTACAAACAAATTTAAGATTAAAAGTGAAGTTCCTTATGCTATCTTGTTAAGTGAAACAGGGACTACTCCTATTGAAGCAATTGCTATGGTGCAAGTCATAAGGTATGTAAAAAAAATTGAGCAAATGGAAGAGGGAAGATGGCCTAAGGTTGTCTTTAATGATAGATTGTGAAAGAGAAAAAAGGCTTGGATGCAACAAAATAACAAATGGTATAGTAAATGGGGTATTTGCTTGAACACGTACCTCATAACAACAAAAAGATAAAAACTTTTGTTATGGAAAAGTTCCGCAAGCGTACTTGGGATAAGGAGCTAGGAAGAAAGAAAAATTACTATATTGAAGTGTTTAATCTCACTCATAGTCATCAACCAAGAACATACATAGAGTCCAATATCTCTTGGAGAGCCAAAATTCTTATTGCTCAGTTAAAGACTAATTCTCATCAACTATGTTGTGAAACAAGGCGCTGGAAAAGGCCAAAGGAAGTGTGGGAGGAAAGAGTATGCATCTTTTGTTCTTCCGGAAAAGTGGAAACAGAAAAACATTTCATTTTAGAATGTGAGGCCTTAAAAGAAAATAGGGAAAGTTATGCAGATATGGTGGCAGCTAGCTCTTGGGATAATCTATTTAGCGAGGGGTTTCTCGAGAAGTTGGGAGCATTTATTTTGAAGCTTCACAGAAAAAGGGTCGAATACATCAAGCAGATGAAGAAGCAATCTGTCCCATATGTTATTTTTAGTCTCGTGGACGTTAAAATAATTTCTTTCTTTCTTTCTTTCTTCTTTCTATATATAGTTGACATTAAAATATTTTACCTAACATAAACATTGAAATATTTTATTTATCAACCACATTATCCACATTAAAATGTTTTCTTGTTATTAATATATTTTTAAATACACATTAATATTAAAATATTTTATTTATGATCTATATTAAATTTTATTGTTATTATATTATATTTTGTAAATGTCATATATTAAGAATTAAATGAATTGTGTATTTTCCTCTGTGTTGAAATCTTTTCGGAGAAATCACATTAGAGATCGACGTGTTTCGAACAAGTGTGGTTCATCCTTAGAACAATATGGAGAATCAGACCATGACACCAAATTAAATAAAGAAACCAATGTAGAGACCCTTAATATTTTTAAGGGCTATATTAAACAAAAAAAATTGACTCAAGTCAAATTTTGAAAAATTCAAATTTTCTTAAACTAAGTTAAAAAAAAATGACTAAAATATAAATAAATAGGAATAATTAAACTAATAAAAATAATATTTTTATATAATATAATCAAATATTTATATATTGATTATATTAAAATTAAAATTATTAATAAGTTATGGTTAGATATTAAGTCAAATTTTTAGATTTTTTATGGAGAAAGATGGTGCATCTAGCTCTGGGACTACAGTTGTTTTGGATCTTGATCCCTTCATTTGCAATGTCCCATTTGTGGGTTTACCCTGTCCTCTTTACCGTAATCCCATTGTTAACAAATATCATGTTAATAACTTTGAATATGATTTTATTATTAATAATAACAAAGTAGAAAATACTAATAATAGTTGTGAATATAATAAAATAAAATAAAAAATCAGATGAATAAGGAATCTAAATATATATTCAATAATAACACTAAAAATAATAATAATTATTATGAATATAATTATATCTTTAATAATAGCAGTAGCAACAACCATAATAATAATAATAACTATTATTATTAATTATGTTTCTCTCTTCTTATAATAATGAGTTGTTAATCTTTCAAGTTTTTCTTTTGATGCTCTGGTTTTTAGTCTTTTAGGGAAGGGATTAAATTTTTCCCTCGCCCCCACAAAAATTCCACTGAACGCATTATTTGCGGCATTGAGTATGAGATTAGGGATCTATCGGACAACATTAAAGATAACATCAAACAACACTGTGTTGTTGTCCTAAAAAAAGGCAAAGCCCCCGAAGAGCAACATTATCAAAGAAGAGTTTGTTGCCCTCATATCTTTGAACAATAACCAAGACGTTGTTGTTCTCAAAGCCGACAAGGGTGGGGATGTAGTTATCCTAAATAAGGAAGACTACAGGTGTAAAATGGTGGATCACCTTTGTAACATCGGGAGCTATAGGAAATTTAATAAGAATCCCTGAAAGAAGATTTCCAGAACAATTGCTATGGTGTTAAAATCAAGCAACAATGTTGTCTCCTTCTGTCATAAGTTCATCGAGAGTAGCCTTATCACTCCCCGAATATATGGGCTTCCTAAGATCCATAAAGAGGGGGAGGGGCCTAAGGCCCATTGTCAACACTACTTGGGGTCCTACCTATCTTCTAGCTAGGTATTTAGCGCAAAATCTTAAGCCCCTTGTTGGTCATACTGAGTCCTTTGTTAAAGGTTTCTCATCTTTTATCAACGAGTTAAATGATATAAATTTGGATCCTAATGATATTCTTGTTAGTTCGACGTGGTCTCCCTTTACATTGATATCCCTATAAATGAGGCGATTGAAGTTATTAATTGGATCACAGATCCAAATACTACTAAATTGGTTGAAATTTGTCTTACTTCAACTTTCTTCAGCTTTGAAGGAGAATTTTATGAGCAAACTTGTGGTGCCACCATGGGTTCCCCCCTCTCTCCTGTAGTGGCCTATTTGTTCATGGAAGATTTTAAATATAGAGCTTTAGCCTCTGCTTCTTTCAAACCAAAGCGTTGGAAAAGATTTGTGGACATTGACACCTACATAATTTGGCCTCATGGTTGGGAGAAGTTGGATCTATTTTTCCAACACCTAAACAATCTATCTAACTCCAAAAAGTTTACCATGGAATGTGAGGTTGATGGTTGTCTACCTTTCATTAATGTCCTTATTTCAAGGAGAGATGATGGTTCTTTTTCCCACCACGTCTTTCGAAAGAAAACTCATACTGAGTAGTATCTTCATGTTATGTCCCATCATTTCCCTACTCAGCTAGTTGTTCTCAACACCTTAGCTACTCGTGCATTAAGAGTTTATGATGAAAACCACATTTCTGATGAAAAAATCCATCTTCTTAATGTGTTCAATAATAATGGATATAGTAGGCATCAAGAGCTAAAAGCTTTCCTCGGGGCTAGTAAATGTCCTCTAATTAAGAAAGAACCCAAAGGTTGAATTTCAGGTGTCCATCTTCCTTTTATCCAAGGGATGATTGATAATATTGCTAAAATCTTGAGAAATCATAAGGTTCCCTCTACCTTTAGGCCTCTTAACACCATTTGAAGCTCCCTAAGGTCTGTAAAAGACTCGGTTAATCGTGAGAACATGAAATGTATTTCCAAAATTCCATGTTCTTGCGGAACCCTCTACATTGGTGAAACTAGCCGTTCGATAAATCAAAGGATCCATGAGCACGCAATTGACATAAAACATGGGAGAACTCGCTCCCCGGCTTTGGCAAAGCATGCAGAAAAGACGAAACATCACATATACATTGAAGAGGCCCGGGTCATTGCAAGGGTTGATCATTTCTTTCATCGAAAGTTTAGGGAGGCCGTTGACATTGATATGAAGTCTTGCAATCTAAACATGGATGATGGATGAAAGATTAGTGACATTGGGTCCCTACCCTTTCTTCCTAAAAAAAATATTAATAATTTATTATTATTTTATTACTATTATTCTTTTGGGTCATTAAATTTATTAATAATTTTTTAATGAATATAATAATTAATTAATAAATTAAATAATACATATTGGTCAATAATTTTATTTTTATTTCTTTAATACTTAGACTAAAAATCTATTTGATTTTATTTTGAATTTTTAGACTTGCTTTTTTATTATTCGAAAGATTTTATTAATATTGATTTATTTTATATTATTACATTTAACATTTATTTCAAATAATTTAATTCTTGAATCTAAATATTTGACTTAATATATTAACCATAACTTTTAATAAATTTAATTTTATATAATATCAAATATACATATTTTGATTATATATAATAAATATTAGTTTAATTTTATTCCTATTTATTTATATTTTAATAATACAAATTAACTTAGTTTTCATCTAAATATTTGAATTTTTCAAAATTTGACTTGAGCCAATTTTAACATCCTAAAAATCGTATTTTTCAACACTAGTTGTTTAATATAGCCGTTAAAAATATTAAGGGTCTCTACATTGGTTTCTCTATTTAATCTGGTACCATGATCTGATTCTCCATCTTGTCTTGACGATGAACCACACTAGATGGTTTGAAACATGTCGATGAACTATCTTTAATGTGATTTCTCTGAAAAGATTTCAACACATAAGATATGGATCACATAAGCCTAAATTTAGTTGTATATTTTCCTCTTATTATTGTTATTAGGAAGTAATTGCTTTTTTTTTTTTTACTTTCAATTATTTCTTATTAAAATAATTAGTATTATATAATTTTTTCTTTAAATACATGAATTATACATCTTCCTCGTTTTTAAAAGTCAAAATTGATCTCTTTTTAAAGCTGATATAGTATTATCTTATTTCACATGGACAATGAAATATCAATAAGGGAGCAATAACAGTTACAACAATATTGTTAATCT
Organism: Pinus taeda; assembly: GCA_000404065.3. Taxonomy (NCBI): domain Eukaryota; kingdom Viridiplantae; phylum Streptophyta; class Pinopsida; order Pinales; family Pinaceae; genus Pinus; species Pinus taeda. The sequence continues at coordinate 82,371 of APFE030474543.1, forward strand.
AGCTTGTCATTGATGTCAATATGACAGTGGCTGGAATGGCAAATTCTCTAGGGTGCTAGATGACATGTCTTACCTCTAGTGATCTTAATGGATGATGAAGAAGACCACTCTCGGTGAAGGGCTAGATGAGGATGGATGACATGATGACATGGATAACATCATGAGCCTATAATGAAGAAGCCTAATAAGAGGAAGTCTAATTCTGCACCAGTCACGTTAAGTCTAATTTTGCACCAGTCACATTAAGTGTAATTATGTACCAGTCACATTAAAAATATTCTTTCACCTCCTTAAAAACTGCATCTCACTATGAGACCTACACCATTCTTTAGAGAATAATTTTAGCTTTCCAATGAGCTATTATTTTGCTCGAAACTCCAAGTACCTTGAGAGAAATGAATTTTCTAAGACAAGAATGTTATTCTCGATCGTAAGTCGACTTGTACTTTGTCTCTCATGGCGGCCTGCCTATAGGAGACATGTTTTTTCACATTGGCACCAAAAACACTATATATAGGGGTGCTCAGACATCATTCTAATCATCAAGTCTTCAGTGAAAAAGACAGAGGAAGATAATCACAGTTCACAACTCATGAACTTGAAGATGGAAGGTGTGTAATTGAAAAAGGAAAATACCATGAATATATGTTTTTGGGTTATACTGGATGGTTGAAAAACTCTAGGCAACAGATCAATCTTATTCACTATAAACATACCTAGGACCCACACTAATACACAAACCAGAACGCGGTGCATATCACAGAAGCTCGTAACAATGTTAAATTCCTTGGAGATAGAACCTCATACCTATCACGTAAATTTTGTGGCTCGGTGAATATCACAACAGCACGAATCTAGTGCAGTCTCTGCATTTCTTTGACCTACAACAATAAACTTCGGACCTGTACCTCTTATTTATTGTTGTTACAGTGGTGGTAGAATTGGAGCTTCAAACCATAGCATAACCTCCAAACTTCGGACCAGTGCAGAACTGTAAGTACCTTCTTTTTCGAACCTGTGACAACCCTTAAAACCTTAGTCCTGTGGCTCTATTTCGATCTAAGCAGTAGCATTGGAGTAATATAATTCGACACAGGAATATTGATATGATTCTTGTGTAAGAATATTGGATCTATTTGAACAGTGGTCTTGGTGCAGCAGCGTTTAAGTTGTCTTGAGATAATCTAGTGATTGAAGCAGTGGAGAAGTCATTATGTAAAATTTGGTGCAGTATTGATAAAGAAGTGGAGATGATGCAGTATGGTGCAGATTGGTGAAATGAAGCATCCTTGAACTAACAACTTCAATAAAGCAACAAGGAAGGCTCGGTGCCCATAAACACAAGGTTGGTGCCTTGGAGAAGATAGGGTCGAAGCCCTAGAGGTCGGAGCCTCACTAAGTCCAAGTTGGAACTCGGCAATAGGTTGGTGCCCCTAAATTTTAAAGGGTTGGAATCCTCACATCTTATTATACTCTTTGATTGATAAAGTAATTTTTATCCTCCTTGTCTCTATAATAAGATCATTCATTTCTCTGATTTTAATTGTGTAGAATATAAGTGGACATAATAACAATTGAAAAGAAATATTGATTCACCCCACTATTAGTATTTCCAACAATTGGTATCAGAGCCAACTTCTTCATAATCAGCCTAACAGCTGGAAGAAGGATTCTTAGTCACAATGAAAAATCATTAGGAAGGCTTCCTTTGTTTGATGGCACAAATTTTGGTTTTTGGAAGAAAAGAATGACTTACTACTTAATGTCCCTTAGACCTAAAGTTTGGCATTTTGTTTTGAATGGGTACACTTCTCCTTCCACTCTTCCAAATGATCAAGATGAAAGGAAAGCTTACATTGCAAATGCCAAAGCTTTAAATGCCATCACTAGTGGAATCATTGACTCTGAATTTACAAAAGTCATGAATTGTGACTCAGCCAAAGAAGTATGGGACAAGTTGATTTCCTTATATGATGGGTATTCTAAAGTTAAAAATACAAAGCTTCAAACTCATAGAAGACATTCAAATGTCTTAAAATGGATGACAAATAAGATATTACATCATACCTTCTCTGTGTAACTGAAGTTGTCAACTCCCTTAAAGGGTTAGGAGAAAAAGTTGAAGAAAGTACAGTTGTTCAAAATTTTTTGAGATCTCTTCCTGACAAATTTCACTCCAAAGTGAGTGTTATAGAAGAAATGAAGGATCTAAACACTATCAAGATGGATGAACTTCATGGAATTCTCACTGCCTATGAAATGAGTAAAGGAATCCCAAATTCCAAAGAAGCAACATTCAAAGCCTCAAAATCAACAAGAGGAAGAAAAGGGTGGAATACCAGGGGTGATGACTCTGATGCTGAAACCAAATTAGCACAATTTGTACGAAGACTCAAGAAAAGATCCATGCTAAAAGGTAAGTACCCTCTTATTTGTTTCAATTGTGGAAGAATAGGTCATTATGCTGCAAAATGTCCTTGTAAACATGATAGTGATGATGAGGAAGATTCTAAAAGGATGGTATACAAAAAGAAAGGTTTTAATAAAAATAATTTCTTCTCTAAGCAATATGAGTCTGATGAAGATGAATTTGTAATCATCAAGAAGAAATCAACCAAAAATTTCCCTCATCACAAAGGAGGTAATGATGAATCAAATGAAGAAAATGACTATGCCGGAAGCCAAAAAGTATTCTTCATGGCATTCACAAATGATGATTCGGGATTAGAAGGAAATGTAGATGAATTTTTAATAAGTGTCATTGAAGAAAATGAGAAATTACGAAATAAGAACATTTCTCTCAAGACTTAGAAAAGGGGGAAGCAAAAAGAAGGGAAGACCTCTTGAAAAATAAACTAAAAGAAAAGGAAGAAATTTGTGAAAATCGTGAAGCTGAAACAATATCTCTAAGGAAGGAATTGGAGCAAGTCAAAAAGAGTTGGAAAAACTCTCAATCACTTAATAATATCCTTAATGCTCAAAAACCTCAATATGAAAAATCTAGGATTGGTTTTAAAGGAGAATCATCAAGTACAAAGGATAATGCAAGGAGTTATGCCGACATACTTTCTAGCCATCCAAAAGAAGAAAAGTCATCTCATCCAAGGCCCATCTCAAATTCAAAGAATGAAGAAAGAGTAACTCCAAGGAAAAATGTTGATTCAAGTCATGGCTATTACAACAAGTACCAAACTATATTTTTTGGGTATTGTTATTATTGTAAAAATTTTAGTCATCAAGCTAAACATTGCATGGCTCGTAAGAATCAAACACCAAGATTGAAGTATCAAACAAATAAACCACGTGGTCTCAAAGAGCAAGGACAAATCAAGACCTATAACTCCTTTGATCCTTTGACCAATTTTGATCCAATTTTCTCATTATGTAATGATTATGGACATAACGAACAAAATTGTCCACTAAAAAGAAGAGAAGCAAGAAGGGAGAATCTCAATCCGGACAAATGTGGCCTAGCTCTATGTGCTCATAGTGATGAAAACCATTGGTTTGTGGACAGTGGGCGCTTAAGACATATGACAGGTGACAAAAAGAAGTTTGTCTCATTGAACAATAAGGATGGAAGTGGATATGCTAATATCAATGGAAAAGGGATTGTTGCCCTTGTTAATGGAAAAGAAAAGGCTCAAAATACTTTGCTGGTAGGACTCAAACACAATCTCTTGGGTGAGCCAAATTTGTGACCAAGGACATAATGTTGTCTTTAGCACCAAATATTGTGAAATAAGAAACTTGTCCTCAGGAGAACTTGTGGTTAAAGGAGTAAGAACACCAGATAACATTTACATCCTGAGAAAAATCTATGAAGATAAATGTTACTTGAGTCAAACAGATGAAAGTTGGTTATGGAACAAGCGATTGGGGCATATAAGTTTTGATAACTTGATTAATATTTTCAAAATTAATGCAGTAAGGGACATTCCAAAGATGTTCAATCCAGATCACATTGTATGTGGCCCATGTCAACATGGTAAGCAAACTAGAACCAACCACAAGACTAAGGAGTTGTCAACATCAAAACCTTTGGAGATCATTCATGCAGATTTAATTGGACCAACTAGAACTCCAACACTCCAAGGTGAAAGGTACTTTGCTTTATTTGTTGATGACTATACTAGAATGATGTGGGTATATTTCATAAAATATAAATCCGAAGCATTTGAATGTTTTAAGAATCTTAAAGCTCTTGTAGAAAATAAAAAGGATTCTAAGATTAAATGTCTTAGAATGGATATAGGTGGAGAATTCACATCAAAAGAATTTGATGAATTCTGTAAAGTACATGGAATCGAAAGAGAACTCTCTGCTGCTAGAACACCCAAGAAAAATGGGGTAGTTGAAAGAAGAAACCGAACCGTTCAAGAAATGGCAAGGAAAATGTTGCTAGCAGCTGACTTGCAGCCAAAATTTTGGAGAGAAGCAGTTAGGACAACAGTTTATACCTTGAATCGAACTCAACTAAGACCAAATAATGATAAGACTCCTTATGAATTATGGAAAGGAAGACCTACTTCAATAAGATACATCAAGATTTTTGGAAGCAAATGCTTCATAAAGGTCAATGATGACTCACCAGGGAAATTTGATGATGATGATGATGATGACGGTTAACGTCCACTGAGACCAAATTGGTCTATCGGACCTATACTTTCTTAATTTCTAATTGTCTGGCTCCTTGTCTTTATTGGCGAGATTGGTGATGTAGCTTTCTTTTTCTTCTCTACAGTCTTCCAACTTTCTTTATCTTGCATCTCCTTCATCTCTTCTGGTTCTTGGGACATTGGTGTCTTAGCTTCGCGATCTATTGTGTTCGTCCTTTTGGAGATAGTCGGAGAAGAAGTTTGGTCTAGGAGATCTGTTTTGTTGTTAAATGAAGATTTATTTTCCGCGTTATTCGAAACCACATAACAGTCGATGCTTGAGGGGTTGTTAAGTTCACCTTTTTGTTGTTGGGCAGGGCTTTCCCCCTGCGCGTCTTGAAAATTGTTTATATCTTGCCCGATTGCTTGTGATTCAGAGTTTTCTCGAGAGTATTCTTCTTGGATGACAGTGTAGTGTTCTTTTTGTGCTCCTTCCCACCATGTAAATCTGTGGTGATTTTTCCTAGCAGAATTTTTCTGGGAAGCTTTTGGGCAATTTTTGGCAAGGTGGCTTGTCTCAAAGCAAGATCGACATCTGAAGAGGACACTTTCATAATCGAGTTTCTGGTTCCACACATAGTCTTTACTTGTTAGGTGTATTTCAGCTGGGAATCCGGCGCTGAAGTCCATTTCCACACATATGCGTGCATATGTGGTTCGGACATATTCCTCTGTTTCTGGGCACCTGCAGTAAAATTTCCCAATTGCATTTCCAATGGCTTCTAGCGAAGAGAGATTCTAGAGATGCAAGGGTAGGTTTGGCAATCTCACCCAAACTAGTGCTGAGGTTATGACTACTGCTGAGGGATCGAATGATGGGTACCATGGCTTCAAGAATAGGCCTGATTTATCCCAAAACCAAGGGCCAGAATCTAGAATACATTATCTGCTTTCACGGTTTTCAAAATCTACTATAAAAAAACCCCTAGCACAGGGGTAGATATTAATTGCATCAGGAATTAGAGGCTTCCATACCTCTGAGATCCAACTGTGGAGAGCTGTCAGCTGCGGCCAAAAACCATTGAATCGGCATACTAGGGCACTTTCAGAGAACTTCAAAGCCTCATCGAGTGAAGCTTGGACCAGCTGGACAGTGGGAGCTGGGGCTTCACTGACAATATGGGCAGGAGCTTGCCCCGAGGCAGACAGAGAGCCAGCAGCTATTTTCGCGAAGCTGGGAGCCATCTAGAAAATGTTATCCTTATCAAGAGAAGAGCGATCTGGAGCGATCTGGGCGATGCCGCAGAAGAGCGATGGAATGCGCAGAAGAGGGATGGAATATCCGCAGATTAAAATAGATTCTAACACCATGAAAAAAAAAAATTGCGAAGTAACTAAAATAACCCAGACCACCACCCTATCTGAAACTTGAGATTAAATCTTACATCACCCAATCCAGAGCTTGAGATTAAATCTTACATCAATTCAACGGGGTCGGAACTTAATAGATGTCCCATATGTCTACAGTCGAAGGATAGATGCTCAAACTGTATTTAATCTTTATCTCCGATATCTGCAACAGCGAACAACCTTACATGAACTTCAAGCAAAAGTGTATTTGAATCACGTTACGAACAATGAAAACGACAGGGGCTTTGCCGGGATTGCGCTTAACATGAAGAATCAGCGGGGGCCAACACACAGTGAATGCGGACCCTCTTCTGCTTAAAAACAAACCGGTAGAACCACGAATTGACCGTTGAACAACCAGAGCCTTTCTCTCCACGACTTGACCGCTAAACAATCTGAGCTCTTCTCTCCACGACTTTACCGCTGGACTCCCTGCCAATCAAGGAGATCTGATCTGCGAGATCTATAATAATGAAAAAATGAGAAGAATGTGAGATCTGCGAAGAATAGAATGCGAGATCTGCCAAGAATTGCGAAGATCTGCTAAGAATGCGAAGATCTGCGAAGAATGCGAAGATCTGCCTCAGACTCGTTTCGAAGGAATATTCCTTGGATATTCTCGGGTTGATGAAGGAATATTCCTTGGATATTCTACTAGGAGCAAATCTTACAAATTCTACAACAATTGATTATGGAAAATAGTGGAAAGCATTGATGTGAAGACCAATGAAGCTCTTCCAGAAAAGGAAATTGAAGGTCATGAAGTTGACCCCTTCATTGAAGAAAATGAAGAAGAACCTGAAAAAGAAGAAGAAGATCAAGAAAAACAAAAAGAACCATCTCAAACTCCTTCAAAAGTGAAATTCCTCCAAAAAAATCATCTGGAAGAGCAGATTATTGGCAATGTAGATGGGGGAATACAAACCCGAAGAAGGATGACAAGTACACCAAGGAAAGATGATGTTTCTCTCCTATCTATAATAAAACCATAAACTTTTACTCAAGCAAATAAGGATCCTCATTGGGTGGAAGCCATGGAAGAAGAAATGTCTCAAATTGAGAAGAATGAGACATGGGAGCTGGTACTTCATCCAAAGGATAAAAATATAATTGGAACCAATTGGGTATTCAAAATCAAAATGAATGAAGATGGACAAATCACCATAAATAAGGCAAGGCTTGTTTGTAAGGGTTATTCACAAATTGAAGGAATCAACTTTGAAGAAATTGTTGGAAATAATAATGGGAGGGGGGGTGAATCAGTATTACAAATCAATAAATTTTTCATTTCCAATCAGATTTATATATGCTACTTCAGTGAAGGGAACTCGCGTGTGCACGCAACTATTCTCAAGGCAACCAACATATATATAGTGAACTTATGATTCAATTAATTCATCATATGTTGATCTTTAATCAGTGCATCAGTACTTTATTAAACATTAAACAGTAACCATGTGCAGTAATAACATAATAAACCATCACACATAAGCAACACACATGAACACCAATATTTAAGGTGGAAACCCAATGTGGGTGAAAACCACCTACTATTGTCGTCTTTGTCTTCTTCTAATAATAAGAAAATTTGTTTACAATCTTGTACTAGTGCAGGCTCATACCAATACACAAGCTTCTACCTGCAAAAGGTTACAACCTTCTCTCGTTCTCTAGCTTCTACTAGAAGGGAGCTACAACCCCCTATCTCTTGTATTAGCTGATCTGTTTACTAGTACGTAGGTGCTGGCCTACTGAAGGCTCCAACCTTCACTCGTTTTCCAGCTACTACTAGAAGGGAGCTCCGACCCCCTGGCTCTTGTACTGGTTGATATGTTTACCAGCACGTAGGCATTGGCCTACAGAAGACTACGACCTTCTCTCTTCCTCCATGGACCACATTTCATAAATTTTCAGACTCAATACACCTGGAACAACATTGAAGCTCAAAACCATAACTGCAATACAACCATCAAATACATTTGCATCAACCAATCACTGAAACTCAATCATCACTCTCTAAATCAACCAATCTCAATCAATCACTGACAACCTCTGAACCTCTGACACAACTGAATCAACCATTCATTCATACTTAATCAACTTCAACCAATCAACTAGAATAGATAAATCACTGTAAACAGTACAGATATTTGAACCCAAAACACTGCATCATCATTCAGATTTAGCTGTAACCTCAAAACTATGCATCAGAGTCTATACACTACTTGGATGAACACAAACTAGGTGTATATGCTACTTCCTTTGGCCCAACCTGTGTATATCTCTAAAGATTATGAATCATAAAACTTCTGAACCACAAATTGTACCAATCAGTGGCTTTCTAAAGATCTACTATCATATTACTGAGTTCTAAATAGATAGCAACAAGGATCACCCGTCCTTCTCAATCAATCAATCAATCAGACTCAATTTCCTTATATATTCAATTCTACTTTCAAATCTAAGAAGACATCATTGGCAAACAACAGTAAAATAGTAGTACTGATCTGATAGATCATTCATCCTTGAACATCAAGCTTTTCTCTTTCATACCCTACTTGGAAGAGCCGAACCAGTGTATATACGCAACTTCACCAAAGCGAACTAGCTTATAGATCTACAAATACTTACTTATAACTTCTACACTTCCCGACTTTAGACATGCGCAAATCATCATATATAAAACATAAAATATGTGTTAGCAATCAGATCTATCCCATCCATTATTAGATCACATAATGATAAGTCATTATGATCCTGATCCATCATCAGATCTCATCATAATCAATCAATCTGAACATTCAGAATACTGTCACCAGAACGTAGTCACCAGAACACAAAGCATAACTCAGAACTCTACATCAACATCCAGAACCAACTGCAACTTCAAACATCATAGTTCATAAGGTATACGCTACTTCGATGTGTCGAACTAGCGTGTATACACGCTTTTACCAAAGTGAAACAACGTACATATATGCAAATACTAACTTAAAACTTCACAGCTATTCCTGACTTTAGTCATACCCAGATCATAACATTTACTGAATAAAACATGCGCCAGTATTCATATCTAAACTTTCCATGATCAAACCACATAATGATAATTCATTTCATGCTTTATGATCCCGATCCATCATCCTTCATCAACCACATAGGTGCATCCTTTGTTCAGATCAAGCAAAGTATCAGAATCTCATAACCTTCATATATGATCTAACACTTCATAAGATATTCAATACTTGCACCCATTGGCCTAATTATCTTCTCCTCCTTATATAGTTTTAGGTCTTTCTTAATACCTTGGACCAAAACCACTTAGGACCAATACCTTGGACCAAATACCTACGGTCAATGTTACACAGTAAAATGTCACTGCCATCATGTCAGTCTCCCTACTGTGCTATAAACCACACTCACCTATACTCATGCTCCTCATAATGGCTAAAAAACCCTCTTTGCCTAAGTTAAATGGATCATCGCGTCTGTTAATAAAATAACCGCGCTGACAGGCGGAGTCTAGTGTTGTCGTTGCGCTGCCAGCGCGGAAGCACACGTCTTTTCCGCGCTGGTCCCATTTTAACGAACAGCGCACCCTCTGTTTGTCCTTTTCGCGCTGACCGGACCT